>VYXB01004353.1:702159-727670 GCA_013397135.1 Pachyramphus minor | reverse complement strand
CCAAGTTTAGAAGAAACCATTTCCCCAGAGCCTCAGCTGACTCTATCAAGCAGCAATTAATAAATCTGCCTCTCCGCTTCTTCACAGTATTTTATTGCCAAAAATATTTAAGTGAATTAAAAAACAAGAACACTGCTGGGTTTCTGTGAAAAAGGGGTTTTATATTTCACCAGTGTTTGTGTCACAAGTTTGATTGAGAATTATGTTCTTATTAATAAATAAAAACATGTTCAATCAGTTAGGTCTTTTAAATAACCCAAAGTAAGCAATTCTAAAGAACTGTTAGACCAAAAATTATTAATTACACAAGTCAGTGAGAGAATTTAAATGTATGCATATCTGAAAAAATTAAACTTTCCTGATGGATACAGCAGAGAAAAAAATTTGGCAGAAACAAATGTTGCACTGCTCAGCATTTATTGCATTCATAGTCCAAGATCTCAGATGAAGGGATTGCCCATGGTTTTAATGAAACTTCTTGAAATAAGGCAAAAAAAATCACATCACAGTTATACTAAAAAAACCAGGAGGAATTCCAGGGGTTTTATCTATATATAAAGAATAAAATTACAAATCTCCTCTGGCCACATCCTTGCTCAGATTTCTGCCTGTTTCTGCCAGTTTTAGTCATCCCATGTTAAAACAGAAAGACTGGAAAAACAGAAAGGGTCAGAGGGTCTGGCATTTTAAGATACTTTAGTCAATGAATGGAGCTAAAAATATGACAGGTTTGAATAAGTAACAAAGGGAAAATGTAATTTTAAAGGAGGGAAGCCAAAGCTGTACTATTTAAAAGTGTCATAATGTTTGGAAGGTGGGTTTAATGCAGCAGGTGTTGGGAGAGGATTCCTTGCAAAGACATAAATTATGAATTAGAGTCTCAACAAGCAAGGTCATCAAAGGGTAAATGTAGCTCAGGAAACTGCCTAAGGCTCAAAAACAAACTCCCCACTGTGGTTTGCTCCTATCAGTGCTGGGACAATAACGATTTTTCATGAATATTGAGAAAGGAGTCCTGAAAGTTTAGAGTGTACCCAGGAAGGGTTACTTTTGCTGTTTTGTTTGCTCTGCATGGTTTTGGTTCTCTATGTAAGGAAAGAGAACATTGTGTGAGGGCTGTCCCTCAAAGCAGTAACAAACAGCTGATACCACCATGCACACACACTTGGAGTCATTCCCATACTGAAGATCCCTGGCAAAAAAAATCAGTACAACCTCTCTAGGTACAGGTAACTCTTAGATAATTTTTGTGACTCTTGGGGACACAGCTTCCCCTCAAGACCCTTCCCCATCTTCGTTGCCTCCTTTGGATGCTCTTTAAGGGCTGAATATCTGTAAAGTTAAACTGGTGGGTGCACCTGGTGTGATGTTCTGGCACATGGTGTCTCACCTTCCTGGAGCTCTTTGTTGCTCTGAAGTGCTCGAGCTGTTGCTGATCTTCTGCTCATTGCACTTCATCACAGAACCTATGAACCTGCTCCTTTGGCTCACAGCTGTCCCCACGCAGCCACCTGCTCTCCCAGTCAGGCAGTGAAAATGGGAAGACTGACAAAAGTGCATTGCTGCTCATGCAATTCCATTAGAAGGCAACTTTTCCCAAAGGATTTATCCAGACTAATTTACAGCAGGCAAACTAACGAGTGCATTTAGGGATGTTAACAAAACCCACTCAGCCTCTTGAGCCCTGCTCCCTGCTCCCAAGTTGTGCTGAGTGCAGGGTGGCCTGTCCCCATCTCGCAGTTCCCACCACAGAAATGATGGAGAGCCCTGGCACACGGGCCCCAGGTGTGCACTTGAGTGAGACCATCAAACAGCCTCCTGAGGAGGAGGAAGGAATCTCAGCTTGTATCTGAGTTCCTGCATCAATGATTTCCAGCAAAGGGGTATTTTCTGACACTGCTGAACCACAGAGTCACGAGCAGTCACCTCACAATTAATTTACTACAGGAAAAGAACCACTGAGCAGAAAACCAATCAGCTTCTAACTGCAAACTAAGTATCTGGAGAGTCACTGGTAAGATAATAATGTAGCTATTATTCCATTTCAAGATTATGTGTTCAAGGACTCTGGCAAGTGCTACTTTTCCACTAAAACAATGTGTTCCCACTTTTTCCCTTGTATCTTTCTTTTTTAAGCTCCCAATGTCCTTCTAGTTATACGAACTTTCACTAAGTAGAGAGAACTGATATGAAATATCAATTCCAGAAGATGTATTAATAATGGCTGTAACTTCTTCATATTATGCAGATGTTATTTTTAAAGTTTCCGCTCCTTTTGTCTTCTGTAGCTTCCACCACACAGGTGGCTTTGACTAATCACCAAACAAATTCATTTTGCCATTTGCAGAATACACATCAAGTGTATTCTACACTCTGAGCAATGAAGAGCAGACACACAGCCCTGAGCTACTACCTCTGTTACCATCATGTTTTCGGTGCTCTTTATTTTCATCAGCAGTCAGTGCATTTGTCAAGGTTTCTCAGCAGTAACACACTATTCCATAAACCTCTGGCAGGCTCCTTAAAGGAGCCGGGGCTTTTACATGAGATAATGTAAGCTTTCGACTTGCTTGGAGCAGGTCGCTTTGGGAAGCATCCAAGCTCACTTCAAAATATTTCTTCCCTGGGCCAGAAAGTGCTTTTGAAGTGCTCTGCCCAAGCCACAGGCCCTCTGTGCCAGGATGCTCCAGAGCAGGACCCAGCAGCCCATAACAGGAAGCGTGTCAGCACTATCTGCCCAAAAACAGGGTGGGGGAGAGACGAGGGAGTGGTGCAGACACTCAGTGAGTGGAAAATCATCTGACATGTCCTAGGTCTAGGATCAGATCGTGGATGGGTCGGATGACATCCATTCAACTCTCGAGATCAAACAAGGCTTTATTCTTTCATATTTTTGGCCCCTCATGTGAGACCATGCTGCAATATCGTGCTTTTTTAAAGTGTAATGCACAGGAAATCATATTTGAAGGGCCTGGCATGTAGGGTATTTTTATGAAGTTGACTTTCCCCTTTTGCTTTTCATCTGTTTTTCCTACATTTTTTTCAGTATGCTTTTCCTTCTGATTTATTGTTTTATTATTCTATTTTTAAAATAAGAAATATTTCCACTTCAGAGTTTCTAATGTAATGCACATGAAAATTAGCAACGGACAAACCTCAAGCCCTTTAGAGGTCTGATCTGGGAAGGAGAAGCATCCAGAAGTTCAGAGGCCTATCCAAAGCTAATCTGAAATTTCCAAACCTTTTCGGTCTAGACAGAGCTATAGGAACCACTGGCTCAGAGCTCTCACCACGGACTGGGCTTGCCTCTCACATGGCTGCTCCCCCACTGGGCATCCAGCACCAATTTTAACAATTCCTTGCTGAAGAGCACACAAAGGTGTACAAGCACCCCCTTCTCCAGGGGAAACGTGGGCTCTGGAGACACCTGAGGGATTTGCTTGACAGAAATGCTTTGGCAGGTTTGAGCTCCACTGAATGATTAAAATTTATCATCACCCCTCATCTGAATCACAGAATGGCCTGGATTGGAAGGGACCTTAAAGCTCATCTCATTTCACCCCCTGCCATGGGCAGGGACACCTTCCACTACTCCAGGTTGCTCCAGCCTGGCCTTGGACACTTCCAGGGATCCAGGGGCTGCCACAGCTTCTCTGGGCAACCTGTGCCAGGGCCTCCCCACCCTCAAAGCCAGGAATTCCTTCCCAGTATTCCATCTAACCCTGCCCTGGGTCAGTTTGAAGCCATTCCCCATTGTCCTGTCCCTCCATCCCTTGCCAATAGTCTCTCTCCACCTTTCCTGTAGCTCCTTCAGGCCCTGCAAGGCCACAATCAGGTCACCCCAAAGCTTCTCCTGTCCAGGCTGAACAATCCCAACTCTCCCACCTTCCCTCCCAGCAGAGCTGCTCCAGCCCTCTGCTCATCTTGGTGCCTCCTCTGGACTCTCTCCAGCAGCTCCATGTCCTTGCTGTGCTGTTCCCAGGGCTGGAGCAGCTCTGCAGGGGGGTCTCCCCTGAGGGGCAGAGGGGTAGAATCCCCCCTGCCCTGCTGCCCACGCTGGGGGATCAGCCCAGGGCACGGGGGGTTCTGGGATGGGTCGTGTCCAGCCTCTCACCCACCAGCACCCCCCAGACCTTTCAACAAAGAAATTTTCCCTAATATCCCATATAAACCTCCTCTGGCACAACTTGAGGCTGTTTCCTTTTATCCTATCACTTATTACAACAGGGAGGTTCCACAGAGAAACCAAGAAGTAACAGAAGCTGTGCTCAGTTTGAAAGTGCTGTTCACAGTAGAAATTTGCTAGTGAGACCTTTACCTGGTGAAGATCCAGCCAGGAGCATCAGGGTGAGCATCTGGAACAGGCACATACTCACAGGATGACACAGCTCATTGCTCAAATTCCAGAATGATTATGAGCTTTTATTTAAATATTTTGTCCTAGGCAACACAACTACTTCAAATCCCACCGAGCTCATAGTGACGAATGTATTAAAACACCTCAGTGAGCTCAGCAGCTGATGAACTTTTAAATTAAGGACCCATTATGTCTCCAATAGCATACAATTAATCACCAGAATTTAATCCATGGCTGAGCTCTGAAATGGGAGCAGAGTTCTGTGAGAATTAGCAACATTTGTGGTTATACATTAAAGCACTATGACCTTTTACCACCTGGATTCAGGAGATTGTCTCCAAGGCTTTAGTTAGAATTTTTAGTCAGACTGTGAAAGAATAGGGGCTGAAACGAACACGTGTTTTTCTTGAGGCTTTCACACATTTCTTCTAAATGTTCCTTTATTAGCAATGCCCACCAGTCAGCTGCCAGGCCTGGGAGACCAGCCACACAAAAAGCTGGAAGTCTTGCTCCAATAATTCAGAGAAATGCCATGTATTTGATTATTCAATACCCAAACATCTCAAATCCACTTAAATAGATGATAAATAAGACTATTCCTGAATTCATTTACATCCACTCAATTTCAGAGCAAAGAAAGTGGTAACACAGACACATGAATTTTTTTTTTTTTTTTTTTTTTAAAAAACACAGAACTTAGAAGAGCAGAAGGCTGGAATCCCGACCGTTATGCTCATGCTGTCACCCGGAAAGCACATTTCCTCCCCACTCATGGCCAAATTCGCTTTATCAAAGGGATTTACTCAAGCTTTGCTTGGAAAAGAACTCAACCTCTGAAAGGCTTTTGGTTGTATTGAGGCAGTTTTACCCAAAGAATTTGATATTCAATGTTAATAAAGGAGATCCCTAGGCAGATTCTGATGTTTTGTCCACAGAAAGATAATGAGATGCTGGAAATTACAAAATTCATTTTAATTTCATATTTGCTTTTAGTTTGCTCTGATAATTAAAAACAAACAAACAAGCAAACAAACAAAAAAAACCCCAGAGTTATCTTTTTTTTTCTCTTACAAGTCTTTATTTCTAGCTGTGATCTCTTCCAAAACCTACTCAGTATATTAGTTTTCCAAGACAGATTCAGCTGTGCTATGTGTGAATTCTATGACACTGCTGCTTTATTCCCTCTCCTGGGAACTATGAACTGTCCATACAGGTCTAATTGTACTCTGTGCTATAACGAGGTGAGGTTTAGAAACTGCAAAGTTTTCCAGTCTTTCCATCTGCAGATGGTGCCTGATGCCATGCACAGAATAACAAGTGTGGCTGCAGAGTTCCCAGGATCATGTTGTGATTTGTTCATACTCAGACATTCTGGAAGAGAAGCATCCAAGACTGGCCAGAAGCTGAGTGGAATGACTATTCATTGAGGGTTTGGGGTTTTTTTCATCAAAAAATATTTTAAACATTTTTCATTTTTCCAAATATTCAGCTTCCCCCTTCCTTTTTCTAAGGCTTTTCCTCTGAAGTGGATAACGACATTTTGTCTGATCCTGAAATTCCAAACAAACTGAGTTATACACTGAGCATAAGCTTCCCAGAACAGCAACTGGAAGAGCATTTGGCCTTCTTAAAAAGAGGCAATTTGGATGTCTAGGTATGTCTGGGAGCTCATCGAGCAGCAGAACTGCCCAGGACTTCCTGCCACGCAGCAACACTCCTGCTTAATCACATCCTATCACAGAATCACAATTGGCTGCTGATTTGGAAGGGACCCACAAGGATCATCCAGTCCAACCCCTGGCCCTGCACAGACCCAGCCCCAGGAGTCACCCTCTGTGCCCCAGAGGATCATCCAAACCCTCCTGGAGCTCTGGCAGCCTTGGGGCTGTGCCCACTGCCCTGGGGAGCCTGGGCAGTGCCAACCACCCTCTGGGGGAAGAACCTTTCCCTGAGATCCACCCTGACCCTGCCCTGACACAGCTCCAGCCCTTCCCTGGCTGCTGTCCCTGGTCCCCCCAGAGCAGAGCTCAGTCCTGCCCCTCCTCTGCCCCTGCCCAGGGAGTTGGAACTGCACTGAGCTCTGCCCTCAGTCTCCTCTGCTCCAGCTGAACACACCAAGTGCCCTCAGTGTCCTCACACACCTTCAAATCAAGGCCCTTTCCCATCTCTGTGTCCCTCCTTTGGACACTCTCCAATGGCTCAATATCTTTCCAATATTGCAGTGACCAATCCTTCCTCCAGCTCACTGTGCAGGAACAACAATGAGAGGGTTCCTGCCATGAACAGACACAACCATCAGCACCTCCCTCACGGACAGACCTCACAGGCTGCAGGGGGGTTGGACCCGACCCAGTGGAGCAGGAGCCACAGCCCCTCCCCACCAGCAGCAGGGCAGAGCTGGGCTCAGCCAGGGAATCCTCCTGGAGCCAGCTCTGCCAGCACATCCCCCCACCCACAGAGGAAGGCAGGAACCACCTAGTTCCCAAATCTTCGGGCTGAAAGCCACACAGTCCCTGCCTAGTCCCTTCCGCTGTCCTTGGATAACTCCTCTCCTAGTTTGAGCAGTGAAGGTACGAGTCCAAATGCTATGAAAAAGAGGGGGAAAACACCCTTCTTTTGTTTTTTGGGGTTTTTTTTGTTTGTTTGTTTTTCTCTGTGGTGTGTGACTCTAACTAGCCCTACCTTGCAGGATGCTTCCAGATGTCTCCTGCTCTAAGCACACCCTGGTTCTGCTGAGGGCACTGGGATCATGTGTGCTTCAGAAAAACTGGAGTACTCAAGTACTACTTAAACTAGACCCTGTGTTTAAGCCAAGCTTAGAGGGTCTCTCTGAGCTTCTCCTTGAAGTTATTTCTCTGTCACACCTTTTCCTCACCAGTTACACCCAGAGCATCAATAATTTCAAGAATCATTTCAAGAAAACGTGCAGCCACATTTACCCTCAAAAGCTGCACTATTGAAGGGATTGGTGGTGGGTTTATGAGTGAACTGAGCAGGATTTGACACCTCTAATTATTTATCTTTCTCAAACCGGAGATTTACCTTAGAAACTGAATTTTACAATTGCCAGAACAAAGGGACCATTACCCACAAAAGGAAGAAAAACTGCACTTCCACAATTTGGTGACTCAGTCCACTGCTCTGAGATGATTATTGCAGGTTCCCAAGCACAGCTCAACTGTGCATCCTCCCAGCACCAGCACAGAATTGACTTATTTTGAAAGCTTCCATGTAATTAACAAACCATGTTGTTACTCAGTCCAGCATCTGTAGCTCTACTACATCCATTTGCTATTGACCCTGAATTTGGGTTGACAACAAAAATAATTCAGTAAGTTTAACATTAATTGAGCTTTCAGTATTTTGAAGGCCATGCCAGCACTAAGTTTTGCAGTGGAAATCCTCTGACATATAACATGAGTGTCTCATCCTCGGGTCCTGCTCTGATACAAACATTAGAGGGATGTGGGTCACCACATCTAGTTCTTCCCTCATGACATTTGTGAAATAACTGGTTTGGGATCTACACCTCCCAGTCACAGATGAAATTACAAATTTAGGCCCAGAACAACATTGGCACTTTCCCTGATTCCCAGCTCACAGTTCCTTGCTATGGCAAGCAAACCAGAGACTGCTCATTTTATACCAGGGCTGGTAGGAGTTTACAGGAATTTGGCAGTGGGGCCAAACATTTCACAAAGAATTCAGATTCGTCCAAATATGTGGCACATCTTAAAGCTCATTCCTATCCAAGAAAGGTCACCCAACCCCGGGAAGATGGAGATGAAAAACAGGAGAACACAGCTAAAAGTACTGAATCTTCTCAACTTCAGAATTCAACTTCAAAACCAAAGTTTGGTAATGTACCAAGCATCTATTAACCTATTATTTTTCACTTAACAGTCTGTGAAAAATAAACCCACTTCCCAACAAGCTCCAACAGCCCATCATCTATCCCAACATGGACCTGCAGTACGTTGTAATTCCACCAGTACCTCTGTGTATTCCATAGAATTGCTGATAGGAAGCTATTCTTGACACTATTCCAACTTTAATGATTCTGTGATTCTATAACCCTGTTCCTGGAAAACTGGACCAGGCTCCTGCAATGGGGAACTTGCTGCACAGTTTGACTTTTAACAGCAGTTACACCAAAACTGTGGAAATATCATCCATACAAACAGCCTCAAAATTCAAAAATCCCAGAGAAGAGCTCAACATCAGCCTGTGAGGCTTTGTGAAGAATTGAGAGCCCCAATTAAGTACTGCAGACTTAGAGGCAGGGGACAGGTAGTCAAATAATTTCCAGGCTTTGGATGCTGAAGCCCTTTAAGAATACATTGGCAAATACATCACAGTGAGACTTGTAGGCTCCAGGAGAGTTCTGAATACAGACCAAAGGGCTTCCCTTGGTTTTGCAGATCTCTAGGGCTGTTCCTTTCAGATCAAAATTGCAATTTCCACTCACAGTTTTAGGGCTTGTGCCTTTCCCTTGCCCTATGAAGCATTAAACATTAGTTCTTCCACATCACTGCAAAAATATCAGAACTGACAGGGAAATAGTTTGCCTAAAGAAAACCAGAGAGATGGGATGAAATAGCAGCACAGGGCATATACACAACCTTCACAGGTATAAAATACCCTCATACAATCTGTGTATTGTCTTAAAAAGCTAAACTGGTATCTGTAGTGATATTTCCCAGATGGAAAAAAAGTCCACACTAATCTACATCTGGTACAAGTATGTTCAACCAAGTAGTGATGAGGAAGAGCTTTTCCTCTGACTGGGGTGCACAATGAAAGTGTGATTATAAGCAAGAAAATATGGCCCATCCAAGAGAACACGTTTGACTCATGATGAATTGTCTGTGACACTAATCCCCGAGTACAGCAATGAGACCATTGACTAGTCATTGTAATATAAGAGAAAAGGAAACAAGGAGAACCTCTCTGGTAAAGTGAAATCATAGGCTTTTCACATAATCTTGCAATTTGCTCCCTTCTCATATTCCCCCCACTTACTTGCCAAGACAAATCAGTTCACATCGATGGCATCGATGGCAGAGATCTGGGGTGTTCTTCCTAAATGTGAAATTTGTGAAATCTTTGGGGTTTTTTATATATACTGACTCTTGACAACTGAGGAGTGGATTCTTTCCAAACTGGAACACATTATTGTGTGTCTGAAGTCTAGTCCAACTTCCCAGAAAGGTGCGACTTGGGTGATGGTTCTCAGTAAAGTCAAATCAGAAGTGTAGCACAATGTCATGTGTAAAAATATCTGCCTCAAACAGAGGGAAAAAAAAAGATTTTAATCCAACCTGTGCTGCTAGATCCTGGTATTTTAAACTAAAATCCTCTGGCTCTCAAGTACTTCACTGCAGATCCTCAGCCCTCTGCTGTTTCTGCCCACATTGTTTGAACATACAGTGTTATTCTGACCCACATACACAGATTTATCATCTTCATCCCCAGCCTTACACCACAGTTCCCTGTTTTGCTATTTATCCCCTCAAATTATCCCAGAAAACCTTAAAATATGCAAATGACAATATATTTGGAGGAGTCCTTAAGGTACTTCCCTGACCAGGTGAAACATCTGTAATTGTCATCAAAAGCCATTTGGATACTCATAGTAATACAGGGAGAAAACAAGTTTCCTGCCTGCAAAACCTACTTCTCCAGTTTGATGTTTTTTCTTCCATTTCAATTTTTCACACTGATAGAGAGTAGGTTTAGATGGGCTATTAAGGGTGGGGAGGCCCTGGCACAGGTTGCCCAGAGAAGCTGTGGCTGCCCCATCCCTGGAAGTGTCCAAGGCCAGGTTGGACAGGGCTTGGAGCACCCTGGGCTGGTGGAAGGTGTCCCTGCCCATGGCAGGGGGGGGAATGAGTTGGGGTTTAAAGTCCCTTTCAACCCAAACCATTCTGTGACTCATTCTATGATTCCTGCACTGCTGCTGCAGCCTGGGCAGCTGATGCTGAATTTGGTATCTCCACACTTTCACTATCAGTGGGCTCATTTAACGTTTCCTAGCAAATAATTGCCCTTGATTAGAGAGTTCAGCAATCCAAATGACTCTTGCAACCATGTATTTTATTTCCTGGATGAACCCATTTGACTTCTAAGAAAAACAGAGACAGGCTATTTCTGTAACTATGTTGCTTCAGTTGACAGTTTCTAATTCAGCTGGAGTAACTATTTCACAGCATTTCAAATATTTCGCTGAAGGTAAATGATCCATGCCATGCCTCAAACATGGCAAACCTCTGAACAGGTCAGGTTATGTGTGAAAGAATATGTTCTGGCCATGGTTCCACCTGATTTGCAAAAGAGTCTTGGGCACAGTTACAGAGCTCTGAGACGGACCTTTGAAATCAGGGACAGTTTCTGATGTTCATCCAGTCTGAAAACTGGACCATTCAGTGAGCTACATGTGAAACATGACTTAATAGATGCCTGCAGAAAAATAAATGCCTCAAAATTAATAGAGAATCCAAGCTCTCTATAAATAATGGCCTACATTTATGACAGACCTTCTGGTAGCTTTCCATCTGAAGTAGCAAATAACAAGGTCTCTGTTGCAAGCAAAGAGAATAATTATAGAAAAATTCTGTGTGATTAGTTTCTCCCAGTTGAAGGAAAGCAGTCAGTGAAAGCCTGAGAGGTGCTCTCAGCAAACCTCTAAACAAATGCAACAGTAACAAAGATAAACAGATTTCCTGTGAAAACTGGGAAACTCCCATCATCCATGTGCAAAGAAACTTGTGTTTGTTAGAATCCTCTTCTGAAATGGGATACAGAGATGGCAAAAAAGTGTGAGGGACACAAAATACCAACACTGTGTCAGACCACACTGAGACATTCAATAATCACTGGTCCTCAGTGCAGTTCCAGCCTCCTGGGCAGGGGCAGAGGAGGAGCAGGACTGAGCTCTGCTCTGTGTGACCAGGGACAGCACCCAGGGAAGGGCTGGAGCTGTGTCAGGGCAGGGGCAGGTTGGATCTCTAAAAATTCCACCCTGAATTCTTTACAGAAAGAATCATATCCCGAGCCCTTAGAAATCCACTGGAAGGCTGCCACAGTCTGCCCCTGCCTTTGGAGCAGACTGGTGTTCTCTAAGAGTGGGGTAGGAGATAAATCCTGCTCAGAAGGGGCTGGGAAGCCACATGGACTCAACAGAAGGGAGGCTGAGCCCCAGCACTGCCTCCACCAGGGCAATCACAGCCCTGATGTTGCAGCAAAGCAGACATTTTGCATTGATTTCCAATTTTATTTTTAAAACTCCAAAGCATACCGGAGCACTGGTGAAGCACATCCATTTATATTTGAACTAAAGCATCCTGGCTCTCTCCCGTATTTTTTTGGGTGGAAAGGGAAACTCAGTGGGTCATAGCAGGGTAATCTCTTTTTAATGTAGTCTTCTGTGCAAAATCCACACTAAACCAGCCAAAGGAAGACAGATATTAATGATATTATCTTGCCCACATACAAAAATAAAACATCTACAGTGTTATTAATCTGCCTTCATGGCTTTCTCAGCACTGAAATATTGTGAGTTACCAGGTCTGTTAAAGGAGACAGAAAATGTATTGCTAGAAATAAAATGCATTTTCAAATCCTGGTGTAAGTATGTTTAACTTTAGATATTTATACGGTCACCACTACCTCGGTATCTAGACTTTGTACATTTTTAGCATGATTTTTCTATGTGGTAGGAAAATATTTATCCCCTTTTTTGCAGATGGGGAACTAAAAGAAAGAGCAACTCACCCAGCAATGGCAACCAGAAGTACTTAATTAACATCAGGTTTCAAAACATCAAAAAACTGCCTTTTTAGTCATGAGTTTCAGAAAAACAATGACTGTACTTTCTGTACTTGTCCTTTGTTTGCTGAACTCAAAGATACTTCTTGGCCTTTCTTCTCAAGCATCTTTGAGGGATAACAATTAATTTGAAGCAAAACAAGGACACACAGGCATGTGATTTCTACATGCAGGACCTTCAAAGAAGGGGAGAAAGTTGTGAAACTCATGAACATCAACAACACTTGCTCTGAGTTGACCTGGGCCTGGAAAACCAGGCTGAGTCCTGCTCAGCAATGAAACAGGAGTCGTTCAGGAACAGCTACTGCTTGATGGAGAACAAAGAGGGTCAGACCCCACCACCAGCAGCAGCCACAGCCCTGGCATGCTGAGTGTGGTGGGCTCAGCAGGCCTGAACCCTCCCTTTCTTCAACCAAATTCCCAGTAAAACACCAGCCCCTCATTCCCAGGGCAGAAAGACTCCATCCCATCCACAGCTGAGCCTCAAGTCAGCCCTCTGGGGCAAGTCATGCTGGGGAGAAAAACTGCTCAAGCTTTACATTTATTTCCCTTTCAGAAAACAGCTCCACAGCCCCCCTGCCTGCACATGGAATCCTTTCCAGAGCAAACAGACTGGGAAAAGGAAAACTGCTTCAAAAACAGGGTTCTGGGTGCAGCTCTAGTGATCTGCCTGGTCACAGGCCAGAGGCCACACAGTCCCCAGTGAGCACAACCCAGGCACATCTGACCATTGCACACGAGTGTTTTAAGTGTGATCTGTTTGTCACACAGGACACACGTGGACAGCTCTAAACTGGGCAGATGGTGACACACACTCAGGATGTGATCAGGGCTGCCATCTCAACCTGAGCAGATACAGCAGCATCCTGGATGAACCTACCAGAAAGCCAGAGATGCCCAGGAAGGTAGAGCTCTCAGAGTAAAAGAAGCAGAAAGATGCCTCCAGTGAAATCCTACAAAATTGTCTGAAATACTTGAACAAACAAATCTGCAACCTCATGCCAACAGCAACAAGGCCCCTGGAGTCACTAGAAATCATCTCACTCCTCAGAAAATAGTATTTTCATCATCAGAATGAAGAATTATTCAATCTGGCAAGTTGTTGTCAAGGAACAAAATAGTGAAAAGTCAATAAAAATAAAAGTCTTAGAGTAATTTGATAGGAGTAGTTTTGAGTCCAAGTTGCTCCAAAAAACAATTTGCTCAAAAATACCTGGAAGACATAAACCCATTGGGCTTTTGACCTTCACTCAGGAAAAAAGAAAATAAAGCTCAGAATTCTGATTTTATTTTTTTTTCGGGGGGGGGTGGTTTGGAAGGGATAAATTCTATTTTGTCCCTCTGCTTGTATGGAAATTTTCAGTGAGTATGTTATTACCCAGAAAACTCCCCAGCACTCTGCACTATATTACAGGCATGGACTGTAAGTACCTCAGGAATTCATTCCTCCTGAGTTTGAAGAGCCACCAAGGTGGAAGTGGGGAGGAGATCCTTCTTCTGGGTGGAACAAGCAAGCCCTGGAGTTGTGTATTCCCCCTTGTCAGCTGGTGGGACTGCAGTGAGGACTTTTCCTTGCCTCTTGGCTGAAAAAACATGTATTTACACAAATAAATAGATGTTTGCAATTGCCTGTGTGGTTTATTGCTCCTTCATCCAGCGTTGTTTTCCACTATCACTGAGCTGTTACCCAAAAACCACTTGAGCTTCCCTGCACTCACCCAACAGGCCTGGAAACCACAGTGAGTTATGCAAGTGTGCTAATTTATGCCACACTACTGCCAATCCCAACCATCCAGGGTATATTTAGGATTTTTCTTCCTTGCGTTTTGCTTTCTAGACACAACCACTACGCTCATGCCACATTTTCCCCAGCAAATGAAAGAATGAAACACTTTCTGTCTACTGGAAGTTTGATCATATGAGTAGGGACAGCACCCAGGGCATGGCTGGAGCTGTGTCAGGGCAGGGTCAGGGTGGATCTCAGGGAAAGGTTCTTCCCCCAGAGGGTGGTTGGCACTGCCCAGGCTCCCCAGGGCAGTGGGCACAGCCCCAAGGCTGCCAGAGCTCCAGGAGGGTTTGGATGATCCTCTGGGGCACAGGGGGTGACTCTTGGGGCTGGGCCTGTGCAGGGCCAGGGGTTGGACTGGATGATGTTTATGGGTCCCTTCCAACTCAGCATATTCTGGAATTCTGTTATTTCTTGCTGCATTAGGGAGTGGAAGGTTTGCAGGTGAGGGCAGTGAGTTGCAATAAACTGGTCCCACACCCAGGGGTCTTGCTTAAGAAAAGGCACCTGAATTGGCCAGTCCTTCCCACACAGGCACAGGAACAGACCAGTACCCTGGGTCAAAACTATCCTTACACTCATTCTGAGGACTGTTGCCCCCTCACTGCCTCCTTGCCCCCAGCCCAAGGGACTGGGCTGAGCCTGCAGCCTTTGAGCCAACACATCCCTAGGGGTGGGGGACTGTCCCCACCACAGGTCCCTAAAAGTGCCTTTTGCTACACAACAGCATCTCAAAAAGACTGGAGGTTTGGAGCACCTGCACAAAACTATTTAAGGGGTGAAATGTGGACGCAGAGAAGGGAGGGAAGAATTAGAAGAATTAGACTACAGAGTTGTGTAGATCTCTCCACCCCCAAATCCAGCACATCAGGATTAACTCCCATGGAAACACTTCCTGCTCTGAGCATTAGGGCAGGAATCCCCTTACTCCATCCCACACCTCCTCAGCACTCAGTTTTAGAGGTTTACTCATCCACAGGGATAAAAACCACCTAAATCCTACACTACAGTCCTGATGAGGCCAATTTTACATCTACAATCTGGTTCTTTCATGACAGAAATTTTGTTATATCATTTTCATGCCTTTCAAAACAGATTTTTTTTGGGGGGGGGTGAGTAGGGAGGGGACTGGCAGGAGCTGTTAAATTATCTATATACAGATTTTGCAAAGACAAAGATGTCCAGCAGTTCATGCTGCCCAGATTTCTATGGTCCCAGCAACCATGCTTTGATTTTGCTCTGGGATACCACAGTCCTTAATCAAGCTGAACCTAAAGGGAACACCTGCTCTAGTTCTGTTTTACAAACAAAACTATTAGATTCAATTAATAAATGACATGCAATTACCAAACCCTTATTAGCCCATATTCACATCACTTGACCATACAGGACTAGTTTTGCTGACTTCAAGGTGGTTTTGATTGAGCACATGGAAAGGCAATACTTCAGCTATGAACCTCAGTTTCAAGACCTATTGAACAACTTCGTTTCAGATCAGATCACAGACAGCACCTCAAGCTTTTCATCTATGGCTCATCATCCCTCAAAGTGCATTCCAGAGACAAACCTTTCACTAAGAAGGTCTACAGCATTTACCAGGAGGAAGAACTTGACTTTTCCTGAGCCATAGCCAGCATTTTCGAAGCATATGGTATCCAAATGCCCGTTTGGAAACGGCATTCCCTCTCCTGGGGCAGGCACACACATACACCTCATAAAAACAGATTTACAAGTCAAGAAAAGCTACGATTTGGAATGCAGGTCCTTTTCTGTGGATGCTGCAGAGCATGAGGTGCTCCCCAGATGTGCCTATTGTAATAAAATACATACTTGCAGGAACAAGCACCAGCTAATTCATTAGAGCTTCCCACTGATGTGCTCAGATTATAGAGCACAACGTCGTTAGGGCTCATTCAAAGGGAAGGGATGGGGGCACTGCTTGCTGTTAACTCTTTATTCCACCTAATTAGACCTACCATGGCAATCCTGGGTGTGCACACACAGCTCACAGGGACAGTGGTCAGAGGAAAATAGTTATTACATACCACACAATGTCACTGAAATACAAAGAAAGTGTGGACTTTCATTTGTAAGCTCCTCATTAAATCAGCTAATGGGACAGAAATTTGGGTACACTCGGAGCTGGCAAATTCTTATTCTTCAGGAAATTTTAGCTATTCTTCCCTGTGCATCATGTTGGAAAATAATTGTATTTTTTATTCACATAATGAAGGTAACTTTTTTTACAAATGGTTTTTTTCAACTGCCACGGTGCAATTTATATTTTGGTCAGAATTGTTTCAGTCTGTGGGTCACTCCTCAGGGTTTAATTTCAGCTAGAAAATGTTCACAAGTCGTGACTGCTCCAGTCACTGGTTTGACCTCTGACTAACACCCTGCTCCTTGCACTGGAAAATAATGAATTGCAAGAAACCTTTTTATAAACACAGATACTCACATGGAGAGCAGCCATCCCTGAAATACCAGTACTAACAAAACACACTGGTGTAAATTACCTCAGTGGGCAAGTGAGGAAGAGACAAGAGTTGTCAAAACAGAAAGTGAGTTGTAGTAGATTTGCTAATTTTTTCTGCTGTTTTACTAACTCTGCCCTTAGCGTAGAGGGGGATATTTTTGGAAAGTCTTATAAAATCCATTCAGCTGTTTGAGGTAGATGAATGTGGAAAAAACCCTCACAGCTGTCAAATTTATTTTTCAGATCCTTTTTTTTCTTTTTTTCTTTTTTTTTCTTTTTTTTTTTTTTTTTTTTTTTTGGTGCCTGGATAATTCAGAAATGGCTTTGATTTAAAACTCCAGACTTGGCAAAGGCAAATAGTAGTCTTGACTGAAAAACAAGAGCCATGCTTGAAGTTCTGAAATAACCACCTGATGGATGTTTAAAACTGGCTACTGAGCCTGACATGATACCAAGGAGGATTCTGTGCCCCTGGGCAGGTGCAAAGGCAGGAATTTGAAAGACTGAATTAGTATTTGTGTATTTGAACTCAGAGTGGTTCGAAACAACACGAGTGATGAAATACAGCAAAGGACCATTTAAACAAAAAATCTACTGAAACTGGCTGTCCCTGGTAAAGCCCACAACTAAATATCAGGTAAAAGAGTATCTCCTTGAAACACCACACTTTATTGTGTTAGTCTTTTTATCTCCACTGCAACATAGCTTTAAATATGCCAATAAAGGTAACTAATGCACTAACCAAGCTGGGAACACGTTTTCACTGGCAGGATGAAGCAGTACCTGGAAACCAAGGGCTGCACTGGCTCTTCATTTGAGGTTTCACTTGTTTTTTTCCAGCTTAAATGGGTTTGTGCGTCATTACTACAACGGTATTTTATGTTGAACATCATCTTCAAGTTACCAACACAGGCGGTTTTCTACTTGTCCAAATTACAATTTGCTCAAAATGTGCAACCTGTGGTTGGGTATAACTGATTAACTCCATTGTTAACAACTGTCCCTCTGTACTCATCAGCAGTGAGGCCCCTCCAGGGCTGTGCCCAGTTCTGGGCCCTCATGGAAGAGAGACACTGAGGGGCTGCAGCGTGTGCAGGGAAGGGAAGGGAGCTGGGAAGGGGCTGGAGCAGCAGGAGCAGCTGAGGGAGCTGGGAGGGCTCAGCCTGGAGAAAAGGAGGCTCAGGGGGGACCTTCTGGCTCTGCAACTCCCTGACAGGAGGGGGGAGCTGGGGGGGGTCGGGCTCTGCTCCCAGGGAACAAGGGACAGGAGGAGAGGGAACGGGCTCCAGCTGTGCCAGGGGAGGGGCAGGTTGGACATGAGGAGGAATTTCTCCCTGGAAAGGGTGGTCAGGCCCTGGCAGGGGCTGCCCAGGGAGGTTTGGAGTCCCCATCCCTGGAGGTGCCCAAGGAAGGCCTGGCTGTGGCACTGAGTGCTCTGGGCTGGGGACAAGGTGGGAATGGGCACAGGGGGGATCCACGGGCTGGAAGGCCTTTTCCAACCCTAAAGAGTCAATGAATTCCTTGGTCCAGATGATGAACACTGACATCTCCAAGATCTTTTTCCTGAGGCAACCCAGTTTAATTCATAAGCTTACATGATGGGGATGGGGGTGGGGAAAGAAGTAAATTGAAGAAAAAAATAAATTAAATTAAACACAGGGCTTTCAGTAACCTCCATTCAGTAGCCAAAAATTAGCAAGGAAAACACCATTTCCCATTTTTTAACTGATGCTTATGCCAAAATGCCTCAGGTTTGTACAATCCCAAACAAAAGTCTTGGGGGAATTTCAGCCTCAGGAAATATACTCTCCTGGGCAAGATGTGGTTTCCTGGAGTCAGTAGTTCTATTGCAGAATACTGGATGTTAACTTTGTTAATAAGAAAACATTTTTCAAATGAAAAATGACTTGTTAAACCACTTTTATGTCACTTTTTCAGTAACACATTAAAGTAAACAAACCTAAGATGTTAAATAAAATAAAAAAAGCACTACACCTGCAGAGTTTTACCAGCTCACATTACAAAGTCCCCTCTGAAGTGGTTGGGGAGCTATTTCCATTACAAACAGCAAGTGTTCTTGAAAGTAATTCAAAGAGTCAAATTAGGCAGATTACATCAGAGTATATTTCCCTGCAGCATAAGGACTTTTGAGACACCTGCCTGACATATTTCAACCACTGGAGAGAAACAGGGCACGGACGGGTTTCAGGAGCGGCCACAGCCTTGAAGGAAAGGCTATTTGGTATTTAATTCCACAAGACAATCTTTAATTAACAAGCCCATTTTTTTGCTGTTTGTATTTTTGTTTTTTAAAAAAAACAACAATAATAAGCAGTGACAAGAGGCCAAAAGCTGGACTAAAATTACAAATAAAACTTATACACTTTGTGTTTAACACTGAATGACTCCTGTCAAAGTCCCAGCACTTTGCATGGAACACATTTCAGCTGCTTATGTACCTTACCCACAAACTCAAGTGACAGGGTTGAGAAAGCAGCAGTGGCAGAGTTGAAGAACCCAGCAGAGGAAACTAAGAGATGCAATGGAGCACTGGGAGAGAAGAGCTGGAGGCACATAAATGGATCCACTGTTCGGGCTGAACCACCCCAGATGCATCACGTCACAGGGTTACTTGGCACCTGAAAATTCCAGAGACTGCTGCAATTGCCTTTTCACTTTGCTTCAGTTCTTGGAAAAATGCTGGAACAAATCATTACACAAACATTTGAAGCAAGAGGCACAGATGACTGATAGCCAACATGAGTTTCTCAAGAGCAAGTCACGTCAGAGCAGTTCCTTTCCTTCAAGAGTGGACAGGCAGGGTGCAGAGATGGGCAAATGGAGTTCACACACGGAGTTCATGCCCTAAATTATCAAAAGCAGCAGACAGGACAACAAGGACAGGAGTGAGAGTATCTTAGAGAATATTTGTATCTTATATATACATATATATATATATGTTAGATATAGATATATGCCTTATATGTAGTATCTTATACAATACATGCATATGCCTTTACATGTTATCCCAGTTGAAACAACTTACAGATATTTTTATATTACACTTTTAGCCTACTTACAAATAAAAATATTTTGATTGGTTTTAGCCTATGTAGAACTTTGTTCAAATATTTGAAAAGCAAATAGTTATTTAAGATATGCAAAGAATACCAAAAGGTAGTTAGCTAGTGGCACTATAATCCCAATTAGTTTTAAAGTATTGTCAGTAAGTATTTGCATCAGCAAACACAACTAAAGATACCATCAAAACCACTGTATGTGTGTATAAAATATTTTTGGGGTTTAAAATCTTAATATTTTAATATCTGAGGAATTAAAATTCTATATCACAAGAATGAAGGCATTTTTTTCCCACAGTAAATTAGGAGACTATAGTAGAATATTCTGTAAGGATAGGATAGGATAGGATAGGATAGGATAGGATAGGATAGGATAGGATAGGATAGGATGGGATAGTGCGGTACAGTATAGTATAATATAGAGGAATATTCTATCAGTATAGTATCTAATAATCTAATAATTGAAAAAGCTGAACATCAAGCAACAGAATCACAGAATCATTAAGGTTAGTAAAGACCTCCAAGATCATCCAGTCCCCCCTGTGCCCCATCCCCACCCTGTCCCCAGCCCAGAGCACTCAGTGCCACAGCCAGGCCTTCCTTGGGCACCTCCAGGGATGGGGACTCCAAACCTCCCTGGGCAGCCCCTGCCAGGGCCTGACCACCCTTTCCAGGGAGAAATTCCTCCTCATGTCCAACCTGAGCCTCCCCTGGCACAGCTGAAGCCCGTTCCCTCTCCTCCTGTCCCTTGTTCCCTGGGAGCAGAGCCCGACCCCCCCCAGCTCCCCCCTCCTGTCAGGGGGTTGCAGAGCCAGAAGGTCCCCCCTGAGCCTCCTTTTCTCCAGGCTGAGCCCCCCCAGCTCCCTCAGCTGCTCCTGCTGCTCCAGCCCCTTCCCAGCTCCCTTCCCTTCCCTGCACACGCTGCAGCCCCTCAGTGTCTCTCTTCCATGAGGGCCCAGAACTGGGCACAGCCCTGGAGGGGCCTCAGCAGTGCCCACCACAAACCACAGAGCAACACCATAATACAGAAAAAATGTACATATGAAAAGGTAGTGTGAAAGACATACTGAATTCAGCAACAGACAGACCTCAGCTCAGATATTACAGCCTGCTTTGAAAATTCCTCCTCAGAAATATAAATCTGCAAGTCTACATAAGAGAACAAATAGATCAGGTTGTCCAAAGAAACACCTGAAAAATTGAAGTTGTTCAGAGGAATAAACACCCAAGAGACACAATATTAGTCTTCAAGTACTTACAGGTTAAAAAAAATTATCTAATTCATTTTCACCTCAACACACAAGGGTCAACAGAACATGGAAATACAGCAGCATCAGGAAAAGCAGATATTTGTCTGATACATGTTAGAGTTGGTTTCCTTAAGACAAATTGCTGCCTCCTGAAAGAAGCTTCCACTTTCATTACAATTTTTCTCAAAATGACAAGATAAAGACACTGAGAAACACAAGTAAGTGAACACTAGAAAAACTGATATGCACTGGACTGGAATGCAGTGCAATGCAGGGGAATTCCATCAGGAGGGAGCCAAACCTTTAAACAGATGGGAAACACCCATTTGGTCTGGAACCCTGTCCTGCTTCATCCAGCCTCTGCTGGAGTGAGGGAACTCCTCTTTGTTTGAGAAGGTCAAGATGAATCACCGGGGTTGAAAACACTCTGTGATATGAGTAAGCTGCTGCTTAGATCACAGAATCCCAAAATATGCTGGGCTGGAAGGGACCCACAAGGACCATCCAGTCCAACCCCTGGCCCTGCACAGGCCCAGCCCCAACAGTCACCCCCTGTGCCCCAGAGGAGCAGCCAAACCCTCCTGGAGCTCTGGCAGCCTTGGGGCTGTGCCCACTGCCCTGGGGAGCCTGGGCAGTGCCAACCACCCTCTGGGGGAAGAACCTTTTGCTGAGATCCACCCTGACCCTGCCCTGACAGCTCCAGCCCTTCCCTGGGTGCTGTCCCTGGTCCCCCCAGAGCAGAGCTCAGTCCTGCCCCTCCTCTGCCCCTGCCCAGGGAGTTGGAACTGCACTGAGCTCTCCCCTCAGTCTCCTCTGCTCCAGCTGAACACACCAAGTGCCCTCAGTGTCCTCACACGCCTTCAAATCAAGGCCCTTCCCCATCTCTGTGTCCCTCCTTTGGACACTCTCCAATGGCTCAATCTCTCCCTTCCATTGTGTCCCCCCAAAGTGCCCCAATGTTGAGGTGAGGCCACCCCAGGACAGAGCAGAGTGGGACAATCCCCTCCCTGAGCCCCCAGGACAGGGATGTCCCTTCTGGCTGCCAGGGCACTGCTGACTCAGGGACAGTGGAAGCAGCAGTCTCAACAAGGAGCACCTATAGACAAATATGAAATCAAGGACCTTTCACTTCATTTTGTGTTAGAGGTCTGTCTTAAGTTAAGGACATGACATCTCAAGTTGAGCTGAACACGATTTCCCAGATTTTTTCCTCTTACAAGGTTGGTTTTTTCACTCCTTCCATTTTTATAGTGCTCTCTATGATCCCACATTATTTTTCATTTTAAATATTCTTTAAAATCATTTTCTAAATCTAAACTAAAGTTCAACATCAGTTCTGCAGTTTTAGCGTTCTTTATAATGGACAGAATCTCCTTATGTCAACAATGTAAGCCAATGTAATATATTTCTAGGATTCCTTTTAAAAATCTGCCATTAAATAGAGTTAAGCCCATTCCTCATGTTAACAGCCCCAGAAGCCTGTCAGGAAGACTGTGCCTTCAATCTATCAATTCCAGATACAGCTTCTGCTGTTTCACAAGCTAAGTCTCAAACAGCACAGCTCTGGGGATGCATCTGACACAATGAAGCAATGATGCATCCTATTGGCAATGATGCTGAATCTTTCTAGGGAACAGTGAAAGCACAATTTCTAGGGAGAGGTAAGGATTTTTTATCAGACTACTTTGTATGTATTACTGATTGAGGAACACACAACCAGATTTCTACTGCAATTGTTGAGCTAGAAATTAGTTTAAGACTTTCCAAAGTGAGTTTTTCACCTCTTATTTCTACCAACACGGGCCCAAAGCATGCAGATTCTGTATTTAACCATCTTTGATGAGCAGCTTTTACCCAAAGATCAGAGGCTGCCTGTCCAGCTCACAATCACAGCCTTTGACTGGTTCTTCCTTGCTCATGGGAATCTCACAAGGTTTAGCAAGACCTGGTGCTGCAAGGGCCAACAAGTGCTGCAGCTGAAAAGCAAATAGTCCCAGGATGAGCAGATGGAGCAGCCCTGGGAGAAGGACCTGGGGGGCTGGTGGGGGACAGGCTGGACATGACCCAGCCCAGAACCCCCCGTGCCCTGGGCTGATCCCCCAGCGTGGGCAGCAGGGCAGGGGGGATTCTGCCCCTCTGCCCCTCAGGGCAGTGGGCACAGCCCCAAGGCTGCCAGAGCTCCAGGAGGGGTTGGATGATCCTCTGGGGCACAGGGGGTGACTCTTGGGGATGGGCCTGTGCAGGGCCAGGAGTTGGACTGGATGATCCCTGTGGGTCCCTTCAACTCAGCACATTCTGGGATTCTGTGATACGCTTGCAGATGTTCCCAGGAAACTTCAGAACAATTTTCTATTGTCCGACACGTCTAATTCAGAAAAGGGGTCACAAGGGTCTCAAATCATTGTAAAAGCTCTGTAAAACACAGAGATTATTTGCATGTAACTAACAGTGCAGTGTTTCTCTGCACCACCCAGATGAAGAGTCTAGAGGCTTCAGTAGAAAGCTGGAGACTAAGAACCTGAAGTAAGGAAAACTTCCAGAGAATGTAATTGCAGCCAGGATTCCACCACTCTTGGCACTGTACAAACACCTACTGATAGAAACTGTGTTCTTGAGCTCTGAAGAGTCTCTAATACATATGGAAAAGAAGTGAGGCACAAAGAGCTGAAGCAATTTAATCAGCTAATTTTACAGGTCTCAAGGCTGAGTTCAATATTTTAATTAAAAGGGCAGTGAATTCTTTCAAAACCAAAGTGACATGGCAATTCAGGGATTAATTCACAGCTGTGCAGCTTCACCAAAAGGAGAAAAAACCTTCTGAGAACCTCCCTGAAGACACCCCGATTTTTACACACATTTTGTACCAAACCCATCACTGGTGTAATCCCATGTGAGTAATCTCAGAGCCTGGGGTAACATCAGAAATAAAGACATGCCCATCAGAGAGCTCTGTACAACAGGGTGGGCACCACAGACCTGGCCAACCAGCTGGTACATCCTCAGACCTCCTGAGGTCCTTGGGAACACATCATTAATAACCCAAAGCATTTAGCAAGTGTTATTAAATAGGGAGAATCATTTGACAAATAATATAAATATTGTCACATGTTTGGTCTGCATCCCAGCATCAGCCAATACCAGGCAAATATTGTCAGTCCCACAGGAACTCTGGAGATGTTTGTGAGCAGAGAACAGGTTTTGAGACCAACTGGGACAAGCTTTTGAGACACTGAGAGGAAAAACTGAAGGCATCAGGAAAGAAGGATCCTGCCCTGGGAAAATTAGCAGGACTTCTGCCAAAGCAGCCCAGACCTCACTGCTGCAGATTCTCAAAGCCATGTTTAGTATCTTCACACCAGGAGGAACCCTGAAGTTCACAAGAGCACTGGCTCAGAGCAGCAGGGAAGGGTTTCTTCAAAACCCTTAGAACATCACATTTTCCCAGAGAGAGTTGGGCTGCATTTAATGTTAAATAAGCAGAATAATCTCACTTATTGATTAATTTTTAATTTGTTTTAGTACTCAATACTTTTTTCTTCACATACTTCAATGCAGATTTTTATCCCTTCTGGGAGCTTAACCCAAAACAATTTAGCAAATTATAAACTGGATAAAATGACAAAGGTACTGAGTAATTATGTCACAGTGAAAACAGATGAATGTTGAAATTGCTTCTCCACACACTGAAGGAGAGTTCCTTGGGAAAATGAGCATATGATGCCCAGCTTTGACTCATTCTCAGCCTCTGCAGTGCCCTCCTTCTTGGGTTATTTCTTGCGTGGTGTCCATAAAAAAGATCTCAGCAGCACATAAGCACAGTTTAAAACTCAACAAAAAAAAAAAAACCTCTCAAAACATAACAGTACTTAAATTTAATAAAGGAACAGTTTTTATTTAGTGGTAAATCATTGCCTAAATAGAATATTGTGAATTCCTCTATTAATAAATTCTTGGTTTTCTAAAGTTTTCTAAAAGGATGTTGTGTGATGAACAGAGATACTCCTAGGAAGGAGCAGGACATTAATTGGAAGCCCATCAAGATTATAGATATCATTTTCATTATAGCATTATTCCAGACTTAGGAGGCTGCAGAAGTAAAAGTGAAAGATAGTCCTTGTGCTGAACCAAAAAATGCATCAAAAGCCCACTGAACAGCTGGCAGAGGAAACAAGGACTGCAGTATATGCAGACCACCGGTACACACAATTAGGATGAAGCTGACTTTCCTGTCATATTTATTCCAAGAAATATTCTTGAAGAAAACATAATTGTTTAAGGCTCTTATTCACTAGGACAGATTTTGGTTAAATGTCTGAGGTTCAGTAAGTGAAGGCACAGAATTCCTTCAGTGTTTTGTGGAATTGAGAACAAAAGCTGTATGATGGGTTCCATCAGTGGCAACAGGCACATGTTGGATGTGCAATCCCAGGGAGCCAACAAAGTGCCTTTCCAGATCAGCTGCCCACAGACATCCTGCTCCTGGATGGCCTGGAGCAGTCCCACGAGCTCCGTGCGGGGCTCCAGCCTGGCCCTGTGCTCCTCCATTCCTTCAGGAGCAGCTTGGACACAGGATGGAGATACTGAGCAGGTCTGCAGATGATACAAATCTGACAGGACTCCTGCAAAGGCAGAGAGGCCCTGCAGAGTGATCTCAACAGATCCAAGGGTTGGGAATCACCAACCATGGGAAGTTCAACAAGAGGAAGTGCCAGATTCTGCCCCTGGGATGGGGCAA
>VYXB01004353.1:660964-702113 GCA_013397135.1 Pachyramphus minor | reverse complement strand
GGGGAAGGGCCTGGATTTGAAGGTGTGTGAGGACACTGAGGGCACTTGGTGTGTTCAGCTGGAGCAGAGGAGACTGAGGGGAGATCTCAGTGCAGTTCCAACTCCCTGGGCAGGGGCAGAGGAGGGGCAGGACTGAGCTCTGCTCTGGGGGGACCAGGGACAGCACCCAGGGAAGGGCTGGAGCTGTGTCAGGGCAGGGTCAGGGTGGATCTCAGGGAAAGGTTCTTCCCCCAGAGGGTGGTTGGCACTGCCCAGGCTCCCCAGGGCAGTGGGCACAGCCCCAAGGCTGCCAGAGCTCAAGAAGGTTGCAAGGGGAAGGGGCACCCATCTCTGGAGCAGCTGTTTAATAACACGTCAACATCCTTGAGGAAAGGAAGAAAAGGGAAATACCACATCCATGAAATGCAGTTTGAAGGAATGCACACGTGGTTTAGGAACAGAGCAAGATGGAAACAACATTTCAGGGGAATTGCTGTGCAAACAACTTCCCCTTCGGTGCATCCCACCACTCCCAGCCTGGAAGGACTGAGTTCAGAGACACAACAGGGCCAAGCTCCTTAGCTGCTGCAGAAAGCCCTTCCACAGGAGAGCATTCAAGACAGGAATCTAATCCAAGTCAGCTCAAAAGCCTTTGAAGTTTACAGGTTAGAGTCCTCTGGTAATTGCTGCCTTGATAGGCTGGAGCAAAGTCTTTTATTTTTCTTCTTTTAATGGACAATGCCCATCATTAGAAGAGGGGGAACAGCACCAATTTTGAGAGCAGCCACTAACAGCCCCAGGGGGAGTTCAGACAGGTTATAGAGCTACATGTTCTTTTGCTCAAACTACAGTGATTCAGAGTTAATTTTACTTAGTGGTAAGTACACAAGAAGCTGTGAAAGGAAGAAATTCTTGCCTTGGACCTGCAACACAGAGAAAGAAAATGATTTCATTTTTGTCACAGCTTTTGCCAATAATAGAGAAAAATGGATCAAACTGGCACCATTTATTTTTTCAAAAGGATTTCCTGGGCAGTTCGACTAAAAACCCCTGGAAATAACAACAGTAACGCAACAAGTGGTATAATTTCCACACCTGTTTGATTCCCCAACAGATCTTCTGTTCAAAAAAACACAATCCATCTTAATTACTTCTCAAATACTTCAATGAGAAAGTTGTGGGTTTTTGGCCACAAAAAATTCTATCCAGTAAGTAAAGCCAAACATGCAAGAAAAATAGAGGTTACCTTGAGGGTACCACTAAATTAAATGTGTTCTTAACTGAATCACCTGGCCTGCTGTTGGCCCAAAGATACAGGTTGCACTGCCAGGTTCTGAACACTTTCCCAGGCAGCAGCAGGAGCCCAGTGTGGCCCTGCTCAGCAGCATGAAGCCCATGCACTCCTGCACCTGCACAACTGTCCACCCAGCACCTTCTCCACACGCCCTGGGGACCAGCTGAGTCTCTTCAGTCCCCAGGACAAACAGGGCAGTGGGGAAAGTCCTGTCCCTGCAATGACCAGCTGATAAAGCCTGGCTCATCCATAGCACCGAGCCAGGCTTTCCACTTCTGTGTCTCCCTATCTTTGTGTCCTTCCCAAAACTGTAGGAACTTCAAAAACTTCCCTTCCCTAGTCCAGGCCAATGGAAATGGTCCCATCAGTCTGCTGTGCTTCCCAGGAGCCATAATACAAAATACTCCTGGATTTTTGCCATTTTCTGAATATAAGCCAGTGAAACTCCGGATCTAAAACATGAAGGAATCCAACAAGCCTCAACTACAAACTTTGCTTTGGTGAAAAACACAATTCTCTGAAATATTTTTGACAAATGAACAATGACAAACAAAAAATAAATAAGCATCTCTGACAAAAGCCAGGAAATGTGAAAATGTCCTACAGTTTTCATCACCAGTAGCTGTGTATCCAAACAACCTGAACATGGGACAGCAGTTTTTGAGGACTGTATCTAGAGAAGAGTTTTGGTTGCAGGACTACACCAGATCCCAGTTACATTCAGGAGCAACCAAGAGGGATGGAGGTGAAATGGGAGAACACAAAGCTGCCATGGAACAGGAACAATTACAAGCAGGTAACGTGGCCCTGGGAGCTGTGCTGGGGTGTCCAGCTGCACAGGGTGTCCCCACAGCACATGGACACTGCTCACTCAGCCCACAGGTGATGGGACCAGCACAGGATCAAAGCAGCAGTGACTGGTCCACCCTCCCCCTGCAAAGCTGATGGCTTGTGGAGATAAACCTGTGCTCCCACCTCACCTGTCCCTCATCCTGTTCCCACTCAAGGCAGCTCACAGACAGTCCCTGACACACCTGTAGTCTCCCAAGGACTTTCTCTACTGACTGACATCTTCTTCTGTCATCCAACAGCCATTCATGGAGCTACATGTGGCCCAGTCATGCTAAGCTGACATGGACTCCTAGGCTTGCTCAGACTCAAGGACAGACAATTTAAAGTCATGCAAAGATAAAGTGATGCCTCCACTGATCAGAGATGGCCTCTAACATGCAGCAGTACACTCCCACATCTATTCCACCTTTGGCTGAAGGCTCACAGACTAATCCAGAGTCTGTCACAGCAGCTCTCCATCCCTTCCCACCCAGTGAGTCTTATATTTTGGGCTTTAGGCAGTGACTGTGCTTGTGCAGTGCCCACTCTGGTAGGGATCTCATAGGTAACTAAAGCATCCAGTTCAGTCAGAGCTGGGCCACAAGGCATTGGCCATACTGCTAAAAACCCTAAATCCCAAAATCTTGCTGAGGCTTATTCCCAATAGATACATTTCCTGAGCAGGGCTGGGACTGAAACACACAGTGACAGGGAACAGTGGGGCTGCAGGGGCAGCACAAGCAGAAGAAACAATTCTCACCAGCATGGAGAACAGAAACACCAGCTAAGCTGATTTCCAAAAGCAAGAGTGTTCAGCCCTCCTTGTTTAAGGAGTTTGCAGCCAGCAGCACAAACCTGCAGTGCTGCACATAATGGTGACTGATATCTCACCTCTCATCTCCACTTTATATGAATGTAGAAAAGACAGTCCTTTTCCAAAGTATTTTGAGTGCCTATTACAGCTTCTCTTTCTTTCCCATTATGTTAAGTCCAAGCTTTGGGATTTTTCTGTAACTTCTTTCTCTTAGGGAGTAGTAAGTCAAATTTTGACTGGCAGAAATCATCAGAGACCCAGCTAAAATTGGGTTTCTGGGTGGTCTTATATCTGGAGAGACACAGGGCAATGCAGAAGACAACCTCCCTTCAAACAGCTAAAGCCCAAGCCTTCTACTGAACCAGACTTGGGTGATAGCAGGGTGAATGCCCACAAATCAAATCAAAATGTTCTGTGAACTTTAATTCAGCCTGACAGCAAAGAGTGGAAGAGGAGAGCACTGGCCATAGTTTGTATCTAAGAACTGAAATAAAAGTTAGGTTAAGAGACCAATCTCAAAATTAACCCATAGTCCACTCCCCTAGGAAAGATGAGCCTGTTGAAGTCAGGCCTCAAGCAATTTTCCCAAGGATAAACAGTAAATCAATATAATTAGATTGTTTCCAACCTAATTAAATTATTTGCAGCATTCATGTCAAGATAAAAGTTGTCTAGCTATCCAAATATATCCATGTAGGCATTATTCTATAAACTTTCCTTTTCTGGGGGAAATGTAAACATACATACACAAAAACATCAAGGCTACAGACCGAAGCACTCAAAACTTAGGAAATGCCAGAATTAAGTTTGCATGAGCAAAAGAAAATATTTTTCTCTTAATTTCATTCCCAGAAATGGAGAAACCATTTTTTGTTGAAGCTTTCCAAACAATTCATCTGAGGTAGACATTCAGCACGGAAAGTTTCAGCCCAAACAGTTAAAATTTGGCAAAGTTCTATGCCACTGAAAACAGGGGCTTATAATGGGAAATGTGAGGCAACCTTAATTACAGGCAGCACTACCAGCAACATTTATAATGTATTTAAGACTAAAATTTCATCCTTGCTTTGCTAGGTCTGTTTTTCTAGGAATACTGTACATTAGTATTTGAACCTTCTTATATGCATTTAAATTTCAGGCTGTGTTTGTAAGTCTGGTTGGCAAAGCAGCTCTTTGCATCAGGCAACAGAAACAGAAAGCATTGCTTGAAAAAAAGCAATCACTTGTATGATATGAAGTAGGAGAAGTCACAGGTTTTCAAAGGATCCCAATAGTCATAAAAGTTTCAAATTTCCACAAATATTACCACGGGCATTTTGGAGTTTACATTTTTCAGTCAACTCTAGAGCTGGTCCAAAGGTGGTGCTTTTTGTTGGTGGTTTTTTGTTTTTGTTTTTTTGGGGGTTTTTTGAGAAGTTGGTTTCCAGATAGCAGCAAATTATTTACACGGAATTCTCAGCAGATCTGCTCAATAATAAGTACCTGGAATTTCAAAAGGAAAGGAAATAAGGTCAAAGGAGACAATTATCCTGGTGTCTCAGGAGCTGGCATCAGATGGAGAGAGACTTTTTACAAAGGTGGGTAGTGACAGGACAGGGGCAATGGCTTCACACTGCCAGAGGGCAGGGATAGATGGGATATTGGGAAGGAATTGTTCCCTGTGAGGGTGGGGAGGCCCTGGCACAGGGTGCCCAGAGAAGCTGTGGCTGCCCCTGGATCCCTGGAAGTGTCCAAGGCCAGGTTGGACGGGTCTTGGAGCAACCTGGGATAGTGGAAGGTGTCCCTGCCCATGGCAGGGGTGTGGATTTGGATGAGTTTGAACATCCTTTCCAACTGGAAATTCCAACTGTAATTCCATGGTTCTCTGGCCATTGCAATGCTCTGAATTCTCACTGTCCCAGGTTCCTCCCCGGGCTCCTGTAGCACGTATTCTGCATTTTCTCCTGTGCTTGATGGAATCCACAAATTTCAACATTATCTTGCAACACTCCATTAAGTCTCTACCAGGTAATAAATCAAAATCTTTGACACTTGTATGGTTATAAATTAGCACGGAACTATAGTAAAGAATTCTTAAGGTCCAAGACAACCAGGACTACACAGAAACATGAAGGACAGCAACAGACCTTACAATAATTTCTGTTTGCTTTGGGGTTGGTTTGGCAGGAGGGGAAAGCAGCATTATTATATAGATCAGCTTCCTGTCTGATGCTGAACTCCTCACCACAGCTGGAGATTTAGAGTTTCACAGTTTTCTTTATGTATGTAAAACAATCCCCAAGTAGAAATTCAGTAAAGGTGGCTTCTTCAGCACCTGAAGAAGGTGGTGGTTGTGTTTGTCATCCCATTTCTACTGACTACCCATTCAAAGAATGATTTACAGAAACTCAAAAATTGAATCTGGGAGGGGACTGAAGGAAAATTTTGCAAGAGACTGGGATTCATTTCTGTGCTCAATATTAAATTCATAGAATCATAGAATGGTTTGGGTTGGAAGAGACCATAAAGCCCATCCAGACCCACCCCTGCCATGGGCAGGGACACCTTCCACCAGCCCTGGTTGCTCCAAGTCCCATCCAACCTGGCATTGGACACTTCCAGGGATCCAGGGGCAGCCACAGCTTCTCTGGGCAACCTGTGCCAGGGCCTCCCCACCCTCAGAGAGAAAAAGTCTGGTTTATTAAATTCTTAAAGAGCATGAAAATACATCTTATATAAATGACAAAGTATGTTTTGTTCTACTAGCAATCAAAATACAAAAAGGTTATTTAAGTACTCTGAGATTCAGGAGATCTGCTTCCAGTTCTCTCACTGATTACAAATTTTGTGTTCCACTTGGACTAATTCATTTCCCTCTTCCAGGTCTCAGCTCCCTGGTGTTCTAGAGTAAATACCATCACCCCATTCTCCTGCTCTTTTCTGTCAGGCTCTTCCAGGCATCCACTGAATGTCCATTCTGAGCATTGTACAGCTCCACCTGTACAATGGCAAATCCTGGGGGGATTTCAAGTCACTACTGCCATAGAAATACATCCCAGCTCTCTGCTGTCAGTTGATTCAATGCATTCTTTTCAGCAAAATTTACACCCCCTTTTGTTTTAATTAAGCATTCATACTTTATTTGGTGCTTCTTTGCCTCTTTTGCAGCACATCCTCCCCCCCAGATTCTACCAAATATTCTCCTCAACTAACTGTACAGTGACTTCTTTATTCCTTCAATAATGCACAGTGACATACAGGAACCCTGTGAGGCCAGGCATCTACAGTAGGAAAAATAAAGGTGCTTGTAAAGCACTTCTCCAACTTTCCTAAAGACTTCATATTTGTAACATATAAATCAGGGAGGTTTGTTCCATGGGGACTTTGCCAATTAGGTTCCATTGCAGTGAACATCCTTAAGAAGTCCTGGTGACGCAGCGTCTTCTTGATTGAGGGTGTTTGCACAGAATTTCCTACATCAATCTTGCAGCACCAACAGGGGTGATGTCATAAAGCTGGGAACAACTATCAATTGTAGAAAAGCTGAGGGTGCCCTCAGCAGATGAACACCATAGTTATTCTGTGCAAAACTGATGCTGGGCTTGAGCTTTGTGTGCAGCGTCAGCCTTGTTCTCGTTAATGTGGAAGAACTTTATTTAGAGCAGCAAGTTTCATGTTGTGTCTGCCTGAACCTGCTGGGATTAGGAGCATCTCCTGCAGTTTTCAATGCAGCCATAAAAATTGCTGCAAGGTTGTACTTGACAGAGGGGGGCTCAGCTTCTGCAGCTGAAGGAAGACGTGCTGTGCTTCCCAGGGAAGCAAATCCTCCATTTTGTATGAAAAATTACAGAATATGTCTGTATTTGGGCTATTTGCATCACCACGGGCCAATATTACAGAAATGTGAGCAATTCTCACAGGAAAGCTGGGCTTCCAGAGCCAGGCTGATACAAGAGCTACAGGCAATTTGTCTCTAAACTCAAAGTATTTCATTAATTTCTTACAACAATATCATAGGCAAGTTCTTACTACTCTTCCAACTTGCATATTTACAAGATAGATACATAGGGATCTTTCCTTTGTTGATGGATATATCCATTACCCTCCTTCCTGAAAATCTGTGTTATTCATAATATATGCATAATATAATATAATATAATCTTGTTTTTATTGCAGAACTTCAGCTCTTTTTTTCTCTAAGTGTTGCTCTGAAAATTCAAACAGTGGTCACTTCTCTCTGCCTATAGCCCAGGGAAGGTTTCTAAAGGAAGGACACTCAACCCAGTTTTGACATAGCCAAGTTTGAGGAAGCTGCAAAGTCAGAGGGAGAGCTTCCCCAGCTTGGACAGAGAATCACTTCACTTGTGAAACCATCCTGTTTGAGAGTACTTTCACCAACTGCCTTAGAAATGAACTCATATACTGAGTTCACACCAACCCAGCCTGATGAAAATGCCCTCACTCTCAAAACTAGACTTGTAATGCAGTTTTGTCTCCATGTTGCCTGTGCTCCCTTCAAGCTCAGATTCAAACTGGGGTTGTGAGTATTAAAAAATTGGAGGGTTTTTTTTGCTCAGGGACAGGGGCTACGCCGTGGCACAGTGGGCAGTTCACAAAATGGTTCAACTTTGTGACCCACATAGACCTAGTCCTCCTTTTCAGTGTTAGTACTCTGGCACCCCCAATTCAGCTCACATAACAGCTGAAAGGATCAGAAGGAATGAAGGATGGGGAAAAAATGTGTGAACAGTTTTAGACTCACAAGAGCTGTAGCACCCAATTTTGCCAAAAAAAGTTCAGAGGGCTCTGATAGTATTCAATTGAAAAGAGGCATTTTTACACCACTTATTCTAGATATCTGGTGTATAAAAATACACAGATTTCTTCAGGCTTCTCCTGTACATGGTGCAGGGACAATGTCTTAAATCAGACCTCTTTCTGTGCAGTGGTTCAGTGAAAACAACAGGATTTTCTTACACTTAAGATGTAACATCACAAAACAGGAAAGTGTTTGTGGAACAACAGAATGACAGGCTGTAAATTTTATTGTAATCCTGAACTACCAAAAATACACCAACATAGCATGGAGAGTACCTGACTAATAATATCTGGATGATCAAGTCATAGAAAATGTGTCAAAGCTGCATTTTTCCATAAGGAGCCCTGGGCTGCCAGCCAGAGTCGTGTTTTATAAGGCTTTTATAAGAAGAACAATAATACTATAATAAGCAGAAAGGGCCCTGGGGGTCCTGGTGGGGCCAGTTGGCCCTGAGTCAGCAGTGCCCTGGCAGCCAGGAGGGACATCCCTGTCCTGGGGGCTCAGGGAGGGGATTGTCCCACTCTGCTCTGCCCTGGGGCGGCCTCACCTCAACATTGGGGCACTTTGGGGGGAGACACAATATCAGAAAGGTCTAAAGCTGTTAGAAAGTGTCCAAAGGAGGGACAAGAGGATGGGGAAGGGCCTGGAGGGGCCACATCAGGAGCAGCTGAGGGCACTTGGTGTGTTCAGCTGGAGAGGAGGAGGCTGAGGTCAGACCTCAGTGGGGTCTGCAGCTCCTCCCGAGGGGCAGCTCCACCTCTGCTCTGTGTGAGCAGGGGCAGGACCTGAGGAAACAGCTGGAACTGTGTCAGTGGAAGTTGAGGCTGGATATTAGCAAAAAGTTCTTCCCCCAGAGGGTGGTTGGCACTGCCCAGGCTCCCCAGGGCAGTGGGCACAGCCCCAAGGCTGCCAGAGCTCCAGGAGGGTTTGGACAATGCTCTCAGGGACATGGTGGGATTGTTGGGGTGTCCTGGGCAGGGCCTGGAGTTGGACTGGATGGTCCCTTCCTGCTCAGGATGTTCCATGGTTCTAAGAAGTCCTGCCTCCACTGCCTGTTTTTATTGCAGTGGTCCAGCCCTCACACCTCCCGCCACTGAACCAGAGGCTCGTGCTGCAGCCTGGCTTGGGGGAACTCTGAAAATGGTGAGCAATCTGGCAATGTTAACCTAAAACTCACATCTGTCAGCAATTACACTCACTCACTGAAGCACAAAAGAATTCTGCTTATTTGTATTAAGCTGTAAATGCAACATGGCATTGACTTTCAAATCCAGAGATAAGTCTGTCACTGCCTCAGTTGAACACTGTACATGACCAAAAAAGACAGACATGCCAACAATCATGTTCTTCTTTCCAAACTTTAATCTGGATGAGCATTATTTGCTATCTTTTAGGATTTAGTACTGCAATAAAAAGATCCATTCTTAGTACATAATATACCCTCTCATAACCATATTCTTCCACTCCTAACACCTGAAAATTCTCCCAAGCTTAACAGGCAGAGTCCCCAGGTGGAAAGCAATCAACTGGTGAAGGACAAAGAGAGAGTGAGTGTTAATTATGTAGGAAAATAAATACCTCCAACACTGCCATCAGCTTTAATTGGTCAGCATTTCACAGAAGAGTGTAACTTGTAACTCTGAGGCAAGCTGAGGTATCTGCCACATCCATCTATTTCGTGAGCTACAGAAATGTGTGCTGTTAATGTGCAAGATGTATTATTAATGTGCTATTACCCACAAAGGACACCCTGACCAGCTCTGTAGTATCTACCCAATATGTTTTGTGGCCTTCAGGGGCAGGTCCTGTAGTCTCTGAATTATTCTCCTCAACTTTTAGTTCATGGAGAGTGGATAATCCAAAGGAAGTTGTTACTGAGGACAGTAGCAGTCACACTGACTGTCATATGCATTTGGCCTCTGCTCTCCAGGGGCATTGCCTAAAGCTGGTGTGCACCCACCATCCAGGGCCTCTGGAGAGCATCAGGAAGAGCATTGGAGCAGGGCAGGGAGGGATCCTGCCCCTCTGCCCAGCCCTGGGCAGCCACATCTGCAGGGCTGGACCCAGCTCTGGCTCCTCAGCACAGCAGGGACAGGGAGCTCCTGGAGCGGGGCCAGCGCAGGCTGCGGAGATGCCGAAGGGATGGAGCAGCTCTGGGAGCAGCAAAGGCTGAGGGAGCTGGGGCTGTGCAGCCTCCAGAGCAGAGCCTGAGAGGGGCCCTGCCCAGGGGGTGTCAGGGGCTGCAGGGAGGGGGCAGAGGATGGAGCAGCTCTGCTCGGGGGGCCCAGCAATGGCACCAGAGCAACGGGCAGCAACTGATGCCCAGGAAGCTCCAGCTGGACAGGAGGAAGAACTTCTTGGCTGGGCAGTGACCCAGCCCTGAGCAGAGACCAGAGAGGCTGTGGAGTGTCCTCCCTGGAGATCTTGCAGAGCTGTGTGGGCACAGTGCTGTGCCCTGTGCTCTGGGATGGCCCTGCTGGAGCAGGAGGTGGGACCAGATGAGGCACTTCCAGTCTTATCCTCTCTGTGATTCTGTGATTCTGAAAAGCCCCAAAGTCGAGAGTCTTACAGAGTCAGGCTCATTCTTGAGGCTGTCAGGGATGGGTAACACTACTGTGTGAATGAAACCTGACCCCCTCATCAGCCAGAGCAGCAGTGCTGGCCAGAAATCCCAACCAGTGTGCCACAGCCACAGAGCTGGTGGTTAGGAAGGAGCTTTTAAATGGTTTTGAGAGACATGGAAAATGCCACAATTAGGCAACTGGAGATTCCTTATGCAAATATTTTTCATATGTCCTCCCACACTTGGAGGCATTTGATTTTAGGCTTGTTTTCTTAGGGAAACAATGTTTAAGGAACCACAAAGTCTGTTTGCTCCACCCAACAACCTGTGTCATTCAGTACTACATCTCTATCAAGTTTATTTGCAACTGGTTGTCCTGCAAAGTCATGAAAACACGTGGCCAGATAGAAAAGAGATCATTTTAATGACAGAAGGATGGACTCACGCTGCAGCCTTTATTAGATCTCATTCACAATTCATTCTTACAGCACAGAGGTTCCCGCTCTTGGAAACAAATCCTTAAGAACCTGGATTTGCTGGCTCTGCTGCACGTGGAGCAGCAATGGAATAGAGGCAGACTCATTGTTTGCCCTCTCCTTCCCCTTTTCCAACAGCAGCTCAGAGTAGCAGCCACCCAGCATGGCCAGTGGGGTTCTGGCAGCCAACTGATGGAAACAAGAGAACAGAACACCCTGAGTAATTGCAGAACTCACACTGAAAGAATACAACCTGCAACTCAGGGTGACACTTTTGCACCCAGACAAGGCAGCATCCATGAAGGATGGTATGACATCCAGAGGGACTTGGACAGGCTCAAGAAGGGGCCCATGGGAATCTCATGAGGTTTAACAAGGCCAAGGGCTGGTGCTGCACCTGGATCAGGGCAAACCCTGGGATCAATCCAGGCTGGGGATGAGCAGATGGAGCAGCCCTGGGAGAAGGACCTGGGGTNCCCTGGGAACAGCACAGCAAGGACATGGAGCTGCTGGAGAGAGTCCAGAGGAGGCACCAAGATGAGCAGAGGGCTGGAGCAGCTCTGCTGGGAGGGAAGGTGGGAGAGTTGGGATTGTTCAGCCTGGAGAGGAGAAGCTTTGGGATGATCTGATTGTGGCCTTGCAGGACCTGAAGAAGCTGACAGGAAAGATGGAGAGAGAAAAGGGCCTGGAGTGACAGGACACAGGGAATGGCTTCAAACTGCCAGAGGGCAGGGGTAGATGGGATACTGGGAAGGAATTGTTCCCTGTGAGGGTGGGGAGGCCCTGGCACAGGTTGCCCAGAGAAGCTGTGGCTGTCCCTGGATCCCTGGAAGTGTCCAAGGCCAGGTTGGACAACACAGGAAGTTGGACGAGATAGTCTTTAATGTCTCTTCCCACCCAAACCATTCTATCACTCTCTGCTTCTGTGATTCTATGATTCCATGATTCCATTATTATTACAGACTCCTTTGCTGGAAGACTCTTTTCCTCATTGAAGGTCATTAGCAAAAGTTTATTTATCATCCAATCCCCTTCAGTTCAGCAGGAATCCTCCCTGGTAACAGAGGGAAGGTGAAGTAACTGTGCTCTTACTGCTTCTTGCTGCTGGCAGCAGACAAGGAAGGATTGAACCATAAACATGATCCATAGCAACTCCTGGAGCTGGTGTGTGACAATACAGTGAATTAGAAGCACATGTGCTGAGGGAGAAGTGTAATGTAATTGGCATGTACGAGACGTGAGGAAAGCAAGACATCGACGGGGAGATTAAATTACAAAGGGGTCAAATTCGGAGAAGGGATGAAGGCAACAAAGCAGAAATTGTTGGCAAGATGGGAAAAAGAAACATTACATAAGAAAATGTTTTTAAAATAGCAGGTAAGAAAGATTTTTTAAAACGACGGGTTTTGAGGTGGGAGCTGAAAGGGCACTGCATTATATGTAAAACACGTCAGCAAAGGCAAAGAGCAAAATACAAACTAAGGCAGGGTAAGGACAGAGGATTTCTGAAATGACACCTAGACATCAGGACAAGGAACTAGAATCAGAGAATCATGGAATATGCCAAGTTGGAAGGGACCCATGAGGATCATGGAGTCCAATAACTGTAATAACATCTGATACAAAAGCAAGAGAGAAAAGGAAGGGATGTGCCATTTCTATAAAACAGAATCTGTATTAGGTCTACCCAGGCAGATGTTATTACCCATGAAGTGGGTAATGATGCTAAATTTGTATAAAATACTAGTAATCTGCTACCACTAAGTATAAGGTAACAGAGCCTTCCAAGCCCCCTCTGCACACAGAGGACAGTAAGTTCTGGTGTTACTCACACTTCAACAGGTGCAATCAGAAAGAATTTACAGTCTAAGACCTAATCTAAAAAATTCTATGTGCATAAAAATTTACATCCCCAAATTTATTAGGACTACACATAGCATGTACAATTATTTTAATTCCTTTTTTAAGAGTTCTATATGCTTAAATGTAGACGAATGGGCTTCAAGGAGACAGAACAAGAGAACCAACTCCTAAATGTCTTTAATTGTGTCATGTCTCTCTTCTGTTCACTGTGTCATATCTCTTTCCCTCAATTAGTTACCTTCAAATATTTCTTCTCTAAAAACATACCACCTTAAATATTTTCGATTCAAAATCCAAGGAATCAGCAACTCTGAGCTTTCAGACATGTTCGAAAATGGAAAAGTATTTGGGTTTCTATGAAATGGATTTATTTTGATTGTGTTTCTCCACCAGCAGGAGCCACAGTCACAGGGACAGAGTTCATCACTTCACTTTTTATTCAGTGCCCTACAAAAACTGCTCATTGCCTCACAGTTTTCTGCTATGAACGTTATCTTTTTACTTATACCATGGACTGCAGGAGACCTTTGTGTTCTTTCGTGCCAGAAAACACTGTTTTGACATATCCTTAGACCTGTCATACGTGACAAACCAATTAATTTTTTACCACTGTACGTCAAGCTTATGCTGTTTAAGAAGCCACTATGAAGAACATTGGCATCCCAAGAGCTAGGAGAGTAAAACCTGAGCAAATAAGACTAACAAGATCCTTTGCTAATGATTTCCATGTATAACCAGTAAAAAGAAGTAGAGCCCATTAGCACCTGAACATTTTTTTCCAAAATGGAGAGATAAATAAAACTGGGGATAAGGGATTGTTAAGAAAACACAAGCAGTAGGCAAAAGGAGAGTGGGGGAAACTCGAAATCTCGAACATTTAACCAGCACAGGGGGGTCAGAGACGTGTCCTGTGCAGGCCATGAGCTGGACTTTGATGATCCTTGTGGGTCCCTTCCAACTCAGCACATTCTGTGATGTTCTGATTTCCCTCCACCTAAGCAAAGCACTTGTCCTGTACACTCAGATGTTGGCTCAGGCTTCCCCTGCTGCTCCAGCATATGAAAGGGGGGAATTATTCGAGTCACTTGTTCCAGGCAACCCCACAGACAGTTATTTAGTGCAAGAAGGTACCAGAAAGTCATTGCACCACAGAACACTTCATGCTCTGCAATAAACTTCTCATCAGTAGTCACAGAAAATATTCTTGTAGCACAAGGCATGAGCAGACTATCAGTGTGCCAGCTTTTTGAAGGACTTCATTCCCTTTTGACAGCTGATAATACAAACAGAAACATTAAAATGTGCCACCCACACAGTGTCCCCAGTGTCATTAGGGCATGTGTAAGCCAATGACGAGCATGCACATGGCAAATATGCACAAAGGCATTTACTGCTGCTTATAAATGAGATCTTACCTTTCCAGTGCTTGAATATGTCACTTGGGGAGAGTTGCAGCAATGCTACTGGGACTTGTACACACTGTCTTAAACAAATGAGAGGGGAAGAAGGGTCAGGAAAGAAAAGGGTCATCAAAAGGCTTCCTTGTTCACAAGTGAAAGTAAGAATGATTCCTATGTTAATATTTATGTCCTCCAAAGTAGGGTCGTGGCGGCTGTAAGTCATCCATAAATTAAATAAACCTTAACCCTGCAGAACTGAGCACAGAATCAGGGACAAGGCTCTTCCTCCTCACAGCTGAGGGCCAGGGCCACCTGCCCTGAGGAGAGATGTTTGCAGGGGGCGCAGGCTGGACCTGGGGGTGGTTACAGATGGAATTTGGGTGCAAGACAATTTTGTATTGCAACATGATTCACACCATGGCTGAGGCTGGACATGCCACAACTTCTCAAAGCCAACACAAGACCCTCATTTAAGTCCTACAACATTCCACCTTTCCCAAACAACTCCAATCCAACAAAAGAATTGAAAGAAGTTTTTTTCCTCATCCAGTCCAGGTTCTTCAGTCTTCTGCTCAGGGCATCTTTGAAATGTCCTCTGCCCCTGCAGATGGCACAGGAGTCACTGCCATGCTCAGCAATCAGCCAAGGATCTGACACTGAACAGTCTCTTAGCCTGGTTCATAGAATTGTAGAATGGTTTGCATCTTCTGGATGGTTTTGGGACACCTGGGGAGGAAACTGGCTCACCTTTAGTGTTGCTCTGGGACCGTGGTAGAAGAGGAGCAAGGAGGAGAAATCAAACAAGACCCTGAGGACATGGGTATTATTTACAGTGCATGAATTTTATCTTGATATTCTTATTGTAGTGGGCTTAACATGCACTCTCACATGTGTGGAGTGGTCCTTCAGGGTTCATTATTCTGCTGTTCCAGAAAGCACCTGCACTCACAACAAGTATTTTTACAGATCTTGGAAGAAACCTTTTAAAGCTCATCTACTTTGTACAAGCCAACAAAACTATGGATGATTATTTAATAAATAAAAGAACCGCCAAACATGCTGGGCAACAAGCAAAAGCTCTTGTCACAAAATCAGCCAAATGACATCAAAGTTCAGTTCTGAAAAACATGCAGTTTAATGTCTACTTTACAAATCAATTCAGACCAATTCACCTTAATGCCACGGACCAGCCAGTGTTATCAGAAGTGTCATTTTTATGCCTTCCTTATCAGAAATTATCCCACAGACTGTGAACAGTGTCTTCAAGTGCACATGTATGTAAATGATTTATATATAGACTGGTATGAGTGAATGGGAATTATTAGTTTTGGATTACATTGTGATAACAAGATGATTTTTTATCTTTTGTAGCTCCAGCACAGACCCATGAGGGCTGCACACCTTCCTGGGACCCACCCAACAGGTCATAAACCACATACAATTAAATCCAGTTCGATCACTTCCATAGACTCCCAGAACCCCAGAATGGTTCAGATTGCAACAGACCTTAAAGCTCATCCCATTCCACCCCCTGCCACGGGCAGGGACATCTTCCACTAGCCCAGGTTGCCCCAAGCCCCATCCAACCTGGCCTTGGACACATGCACATGGGGGGGTTCTGGTCCCAGTGTACACAGCTGGGACATCTCTTTGGGTATTTACACAACTCCTGACAAATCCCAGCTGCCCCAGCCCCATCTGCAGCCTCCCCTCTCCTGCAAGCACCGCAGTGGGTGGAGGGAAGGTTCCCCTGAGGACAGAGCTGGTCCCCTCAGAGCAGGCAGGGTGTGCCCTGGACTCTGGTCTCCACTGTAAAGTAACAAAACCACTACAATGCCCCCTCACAAACCAGGCACGGCCTGGGACTGTGCCTGTGGCTGCCCTGTGGGTGCTGGAAACCCTGGGCTGCCCCAGGGTGGTGGTGCTGGAGGTGGTGCTGGAAACCCTGGGCTGCCCCAGCCCGCTGACAGGACAGGCTGGGCCAGGGGCAGGGCCCACACACCTTCTGGGGATGTCTCCCCCTGCTCCCACCTGGCCAATTGCTCCTGTTCAGATAAATCCAGGCATTTTAAAAATAGATTATATCCTTCCCTTTGACATTTAGATTTCCCTCTTAGTTTCCTCTCTAGTTTGAGTCCATTAGCAGCACTCCCAGACTCACTGAAAGCCTCACTGGAACAGAGTAAAGATTATGGTTTGGCATGAGACTCTGTCTGATGATACACGACTTCTAACTGTCCCTGAAACTCACAGTTGTAAAATTATCTTCCATCTTTTGCCAATACTTTGCCTTTGTGCTTCTGTTTCCCTGAGGCCACTGTCCCTCTAAGCGACCACTGGTTTTCCTTCAAAACCTCCCTCCTGGTTTGCTGCTAAGGGAAACCTACAGCAGAACGACCTCTTATCCAAAGAGAGGAAAAGGTATTTTATCACCTGTAAGACTGGGTTCTTTTCCTCTTTTCCCCTTCTCTTATCTCACAATTCCTTTTAGCTCCCCAGGGGAAGGTCAGAGCATTGTTTGCTCTTCCTGGCACCATCTACTTTGCTAGAAGAAGGAAGCAGGAAAGGTATCCAACCCAAACAGGGTTTTCCCCCAGGCAGGCAAGAACAGAGTGTGATGACTGATATGTTTCATCCTAATGCAAATCCAGCTCCGACAGATTTATGATTAAACTGTAAAAATTGGCAACAGTGGAAGGAATTAGTATCACAGAAGATTCTACAGTCAGAGGAGTTTTGGACTAGTTACTGAGCGATAAGGACAAGGAGTCTCACCGAAAGACAAATTCATCCCAGTTGTACAATGCTTTTGCTGCTGTGAACTAAGAGTAATTTGCAGTGGGCAGTACCTGAAACATCAACTGCATCTGGTTTACCCTGGTGTAACATGAGACTGAGCTCTGATTTTTTATGGACACAGAGAAACAGCTGCAGAAGTTAAAACTCACAATAATCCCCCTCAGCGAAGTATTTGGCCCAAAAGAGGAGTATATAAACTCACAGGCTTTGTGCATCATTTCTCATATGTACTATTCAGGTCTGGTGCTTCTCAACACACACAGTGCAATAGCACATTTAGCCACGTAAGGAACATTAGATTTAACAAAAGGATAAAACTTGTGAGGACTTCAGACATTTCCATCAACCCCCCTGACGTAGCAGGTGGCCCTTCAAAGCACCTGCAGTTTATTTGTTGTCGAGATAACACAGGAGGTCCAACATGACAAATTGGGGTAATGCTGAAGCACAGAATCACATCAGAAAGGAAAAGAGACCTCATCCATGGAAAGGTACCTCAGTGCCAACCAGGTTGCAGCTGTGCCGGGTCGGGAGGAGCTACATCTGCACTGGGAGCTCCTCGGACACCCCACCCCGGGGCTGAGTGAGCTGAGGGTACACACTGTCCACGTACCCTCCTGGTGTTCTGATATTAAGTGCTGCCAGGAAAGCCATTGCTCCTTGGCTCTGCAAAAAAGTACATTTTCTAAATGGAAGACTGGGACTAAAAGAGCAGAAAATGAGTCTGATCTCTTTTGGAAAGGAAAGCGTGCAGAGAGCTTGATTTGGAGCCTGCATCATGCTCTATGACCCTACCAAATTAAAGCTGTAATTATGCTTTCAAGGTCCAATGCTGGCACTTCTTAATTATTCTGAGCAACAGCTTGTTACTTCAATAAAACCTGGGGGCTCAGGGGTCTGTCCTAGTAAGGTACTAAACCTGAGGTGCAGTTTTGTTTCAGAGCTAATTGTTCCTCCTGTCTCTCATATAACATGAGAGCTCCTAAACACTTTTCCCAAAGAAGCCAGTAAGAACATTGTGTGTCTGTTCCTTTTTCATCTAAGAGAAATATATCATTGCCCTTTACAGCCATTATCAAAATCTGTATTGAAGTGACAGTATTTTTACTGTTTAATGTATTTTGGGCTATTTTCAGTTCTGTCTAAGTTAGTATCTTGCAGCAGTTGATTTGTTCTGGCCTCTCCTCCCATGATACACACACACACTGTGCTGGTCACTGTTCTTTCACTGAGTTCTTGCTTCAAGGAACTGGGCTTTTAGGTGTCACGAAAAAAGTCAAAAGAGCAGCTCCAGAGGGCAAATTTACTAGGTCAGAGCTCTGAGAAGTGTTACACAGACCTCCTGACACTGAAGTAGTTTGAGGCAGTTGGGAACAGGCTTAATTTGGGCAATTGAGTCTGACATGGCTGTGACTGAACAGGACTAAAATCCACTTTAGAGACCCTAGAACAAGATGATAAGTCAAATCTACCACTTGAAAGTTATTTCTTCCATATCTTTCACAGGCCATACTATGAACTTGTCATGGGTGGTGTAGCAGCTGCAAAATGTCCAGGTCACAGCTACAGTTAGGGGAAACAAGCAGAAGTTTAATTTGTTACCCAAACAACCTGAGCCTCTGAGCTGTTGTTGCCTTTGTCAGTGTGTTCCTGCCATCAGACATTCCCTTGGAGCAAGGACTGTCACTTCTGGAGCTGAAACCTGGTGCAAGGGTTACTGTGCTCCATGAAAATTCAGGATGTGGAATGAAGCAAATTGTTTTTAACTAGCTTAGCAAGACTCAGCAAGATGGTAAACGGGCATTTTTCAAAGCACTCAAAAGTTATCACAATCCTGTGGAAAGACCACAAATATTTAGATGATGAACTCCTCCCTGGCACTTTGGAGGAGCAGAAGAGACCTCCTGCACTCCGAGTCAGACGTGGTGAGGTGCTGATGGTTTCAGATGCCTGATGCAAATGGCTTTAGCCCATCACAGTGAGAGCATCAACTGCTCAGGCTCCTCTGTCACACAGGGCAGAGGCTCTGGGGGGTAGAGACTGACCCAGCAAGGGCTCAGGACTTACTGCTCCACCAAACACACCAAAACAACCCCTGGAAGGGCCTTGTTCATTAATCCTCTCATTGCCAGAGACACCATTCCTCCATGGAAAAGATACCAATTATAAAAAAGATATAAAATTAATTACTATGGTGAAATTTAAGCAGACTATATCCCTCTGTGCTGCAGCCCTCAGGACTCAGTGAGGTAACAGGAGCACAAGTTATGAATATCTTCTGTTTGGTTTTAACCCAGCCAGGATGATCCCAAACCCACACAGACTATGGATTTAATTGGTAAGAAGGTGGTGTCATTGCAGCCTCACTGGAGATTATAACACTCTTTGACCTTAAAACCAAATAAAATTTCAGTTTATCTAATCCCAAAAGACTGTGGGAGATGCCAAGTCTTTTTTTTTTTCCCTTTGGCAGGGAAACTAAGAACTTAAATATAATTCATCTATCCTTACACTTTGAAGTTGCACGGTTTCATTACCTCACAGATCTCCTAAATTCTTTTAGCCCACAAACAGCTCCATCATCTCTCTATTTAGTTACAAATTACCTTCACTTAAACCAAAAATCTATCATGAGTTGGATGAAGACTGTCTCACAGAACTGTTTTGTTATTTCTGTGCACTCTTTTCAAGCAGCAAGGCTCTCCATCTCTTCCAGAACCCTGAGTGAAACAGGATGCTTGAATTATTTTCTCTAGCCTGGTTCTCACAGAACAGCTCCTGATTTGGTGTAGAAAGAAGGGTGGACTCAAACTCATCACTGACTTCAACACATGCAACCCTGGGCTTTTCTGAGGAAGATAATGCATAGTGTGAGGTGACATGAGGTCTGTCACTGCTGTGTGCAAGGTGGGCAACCTGATGTATTAAAAACCAGTGGACAGTTCAGCTGGCCAAGCAGGCTCTGATGCCCCTGCAGCCATCACACACACAGAAGAGCAGCCTTCAAAATCCTTCACGTGTTCTGCCTGATCTGATGGGCACATGAGAGATGCAAAGAAAGCAAAAAGAGTTGGTCTGTTTTATCAGTGGGATGCTCAAAGTGGTCTCCTTGTCTGTTGCTGTATGAATAATTATCTGGCTTAATTCGCTTTTCATTCTAGGTAAGGAAATTGAAAATAAAAGCATTAGGAGCTGTCAAGCCTGAGAGCCTCCTGGCCTTGGCAGAAGGATGGTAAGGAAAGCCCTCAGTGGAAGAAAGCTGATCCTGTTCTGGAATGTTCTGCCAGTGGTGCTGTTCAGTTCCTTACCCTCCAAAAAGCAGAGATCCCCTCTGTCCCGAGAATGGCACAGGGCACCTGAGACAGGAGGCCTGGCAGCCTTATCAGCACGGATTCCATCCAGATTAACCTCCTCCCAGACCTCCTCTGTGCCCACAGCAGGAACCAACAAAGTAAAATTGCCTGTTCCTTGTTAAGTACTGAACAGTTTTAGTGTTTTATGTTAGTTATACCTGCCCAAACATGTGAGTCAGCAGTGCCCTGGCTGCCAGGAGGGACATCCCTGTCCTGGGGGCTCAGGGAGGGGATTGTCCCACTCTGCTCTGCCCTGGGGCAGCCTCACCTCAACATTGGGGCACTTTGGGGGGACACAATGGAAGAAGGGTCTAAAGCTGTTTGAAAGTGTCCAAAGAAGGGACATGAAGATGGGAAAGGTCCTGGAGGGGACACACCAGGAGCAGCTGAGGGCACTTGGTGTGTTCAGCTGAGGTCAGACCTCCCTGGGGTCTGCAGCTCCTCCTGAGGGGCAGCTCCATCTCTGCTCTGTGTGAGCAGGGACAGCACCCAGGGAAGGGCTGGAGCTGTGTCAGGGCAGGGTCAGGGTGGATCTCAGCAAAAGGTTCTTCCCCCAGAGGGTGGTTGGCACTGCCCAGGCTCCCCAGGGCAGTGGGGACAGCCCCAAGGCTGCCAGAGCTCCAGGAGGGTTTGTTCAATGTTCCCAGGGACAGGGTGGGATTGTTGGGGTGTCCTGGGCAGGGCCAGGAGTTCGACTTTGACGATCCTGTGGGTCCTTTCAAACTCAGCATATTCTGTGATTCTATATTTTGATATTTTAAAAGAATGAAGGAATGAGTGTGGAAAACTGACACTGAGATGGGATCAGAAAGAAATTCAGGAGAACCAAAAAGCCAAGGTAGATGTTAAGTTGGACAAGATTGTTTGCTGTGTTTATATGACTTATTTCTCTTTCCAGTTCACCACATTTCTCTAAGGCTGTCTTTCCATATTTCCATCTGGAAGGAGCATCTTGAAGATAAACCAAATAAAAGCAGAAGGAACACAGAAAATTGACATCAAAATTTGGGTGAAATTTTCAAATAACTAAGTGAGACAGAGAGGAGAACAAGGGATTAGGTCTGCTGTAAGAGAACATCAAGAAAAAGGTGGGACCCCAGCACATGAGGGAGGTGTGTGAGGAAGCAGGAAGGATTGGCTGCACTTGAGTGGGACTTGAAAGCAGCAGCAGAACGGGCTGGATCCTCAGCCTGTTTGCATTGGCACTGCTCCTCTGACTCCACAGAGCAGCACAATTTACACCAGCTGACGATCTGGCCTGATAGCTGGAGTTTGAGGATAGACCATATTCATCACAGGGCTGTAAACCTTCCCCACCCTAGGAAAACAAGAGGCGTAATCTGGTTCCTGAGCTTGCTGCAGCCAAGTGGAAAAGGTGCCAAACACCTGAATATTCCATATGTCAGGCTCACTATTTGGGGGAGAAAAAAAACCCCAGACAATAAAAACAATTTTACTGCCAAATAAAAGTGTCCCTGATGCTCTCCTATAGAGAAACAATGACATCCAGTGGTGAGTTCATTAATCACAGGGGCTTTACATTAACCCAAGCTTGAGAAACCCCAGTTCATACCTGGCCCAAGGAGAGGATCAGTTGCTGTGTCCTTTACCCACAGGTAGCTGTGTTCCAGCCCTTGGAGACTTTAAAGCTGTCCTTCCTGCTTTCTTTTCTTTTCTTTTCTTTTCTTTTCTTTTCTTTTCTTTTCTTTTCTTTTCTTTTCTTTTCTTTTCTTTTCTTTTCTTTTCTTTTCTTTTCTTTTCTTTCTGTACTTTTCTGTCAGCTGCAGCTCTGCACTCCTGCTCTAGGTCCTCCAGCTCTCACAGGGGCTTGCTAGAGAAGCATCCCCAGGTGACAGCAGTGGATGACTTCTCTGCTGGGGAGGCAAAAGGGAGTTGGCAGTGCCATCAGGGCAGATGTCCTGGCACTGTCCTCCCTGTGCCAGTGGTGACAACTTGCACCCCTCCTCACCTGGGGCAACCACCTCCAGGCTGGAGATAGAGGGAAAAGGTAATTAAGAGTACAGACTCTCATAAACCCCTTCTTACCCTTAGGATAATCTGATATTAGCACCAAATTCTTCCCCCCACCAGCCCTGCAGAGGTCAATACAGATCTGGACCCTGGTAAGTGGTCCCAGACTGTGGGCATCACACACTGCCTGTTTTCCTGCCTGCTTTTCCTCACCCCAGTGGAGACAGATGACCTTTGCTTTGTTGCTTTTGTCCTGATTCAGCTCATCTCCCACTGCTGCTTCAGGGACTTACCCAGACTATTCAGTTTGATTTGTATTTCCAGCACCTTTTTGGATTTGTACCATATGCTGTCATCTATGTTTCACACCTTAAAAAGGTTCATTTAGTTGAGCATCCCTTCCCTCCCTGTGCTTTAAGTGCATCCTGAGTTTTCTGAAGACAACAGAAGGGGGACTGAGATAAATTGGCAGGTGATGCACTGAGCAGTGAGGTAGTTTATCCAGAAATCTTCTTGGAGTAAACTGCCACATCACCACTGCACTGAAGGGCCTGGATGAAGAGACAAACTCCAGAACTGGGAGAGTTTCTTTCCTAAATTTGTCTGGAATCTGAAGATTTTTTTCTATTTCATTTATTTTCTACTATCCAGGCATCTTAAAAATTAATGTACCTGCCACCACAAGATACCCTTAAGAGGAGTTGGTTCTGGTTTACCTGTTGTATTGCCAGGAGGCACAAGTGGATTTTTTGTGTATAAGCTCTTGGGATAAAAACACCTACCTGGTAAACTTTTTAAAAGAAGCTGGATACTGGATTCCTAACTGGATTTGGTCATGTAGGTACTTTTAAATATCTCAGAAGACACCTAATGTCATTATTAAAATCTGAACAGTCCCAGACTGCCCCAGCTGTTTCTGTCAAAGCTATAAAAAAATCTATGCTAGATCAGATCCTGAGGAAAAGCCTGAAGTGCACCATTAGAACAGAGGCCCTGTTGAGTGAACTGCTTTAAAAGCCCTCAGTTAGGACTGATTCCCCACTCTAATTCACAGAATCCCAGCCTGGGTCAGCCAGGAAGGGACTGGTCCCACCTCCTGCTCCAGCAGGGCCATCCCAGAGCACAGGGCACAGCACTGTGCCCCCACAGCTCTGCAAGATCTCCAGGGAGGACACTCCACAGCCTCTCTGGTCTCTGCTCAGGGCTGGGTCACTGCCCAGCCAAGAAGTTCTTCCTCCTGTCCAGCTGGAGCTTCCTGGGCATCAGTTGCTGCCCGTTGCTCTGGTGCCATTGCTGGGCCCCCCGAGCAGAGCTGCTCCATCCTCTGCCCCCTCCCTGCAGCCCCTGACACCCCCTGGGCAGGGCCCCTCTCAGGCTCTGCTCTGGAGGCTGCACAGCCCCAGCTCCCTCAGCCTTTGCTGCTCCCAGAGCTGCTCCATCCCTTCGGCATCTCCGCAGCCTGCGCTGGCCCCGCTCCAGGAGCTCCCTGTCCCTGCTGTGCTGAGGAGCCCAATTAATTTATTACCTTATCAGGCAAGTCACACAGAGGAGAGAAAACTTTGCTTAGGTGCACACAGGAAACTCTCAAAATCAGTGGCATTTCCACTAAATTGGTTGTACCAACTGCTTGTCTACAGCCTTTGGAGATCAGGACTTACAAATAGTCCCACTAAATGATCTGTGCTAAAATAATTTTCCTGTTTCCTTTTTTGCCAACTGACCCCTCACTCTCATACTGGGGAGAAATGTTCACTTGAGGTGTGGATTAGTTTTCACAGTACCTTTCTTAAACACCTCACTCACATACTCTGCAGCCCTTTCTTCTTCCAAGCTAAACAATTCTCACTTTTGCACTCTATCCTCAGATGTAAACCCCACCCAGTCCCTCAACCATCTCATGACATGCTTTTGGTGGATGTCCAAACCCAAGAGGTTTCCAAACTGAACCTCCAAAATGTTTGAGGTTTCCCCATCTCTGTGCAGTACTTTCCAAGAGCACACTCCCATTGATTGTGGAGGCAGCCTCGATCCAAACTAACCAGAACTCAGTCAGGAACAAGTCTGGCTGCTTTTTAATGAGGAAATGTGCTCTTGGGAAGTATCATGCAGCGATGGGCAAACCTCAAACACATTGGAGGTTCTGCCTGTAAAGCTCTTTGATGTAGATGTCTCAGGCAATGGCACAAAACTGATGATCGAGCATGCACAGAAGTGTGCCAGCCATGGCATGGGAGAGCCATTGTCATGGTGGGCAGGCAGCACAGACCCCCACACACACCCAGACTGACTGCAGCAGGCCTAAGGTTTAGCAAGGAAAGAACAGTTCATTACCACTAATCAAAGAGAAAATAACCCACAAGTATGTAATCACCCCTGCCCAGCCCAGAGACTCCCACTGCATCGTCCCTGGTAGAGCCAGGTCTAACATTGCTCTCAGATCTTCAGCTGCAGAGTGTCCTGGCTGAGCCAGGGCCAGATGATAATGTGGCTTCAACTGTTCACTGTTCCACAGTGACAGAGAAATCAAGCTCTGCTGGGATGCAAATGTTTTTATTAATCAAAACTAAAATAATTCAACTTTGAAAGCAAAACAAATTTTGCTTTTGGTGCATGTCACAAGGCCATGGACGACACAAAGTCATTGAAGTCTCAGCTTCAGGCCTGGCTTTTTATTTCCAGCTGCAGACCCATGTCTCCTGCATCCAAGCCCTGTTGTTTTGGGTAGGTGGTAACCAATCCTAGAGAAACAGAGAGCTCTGAAACCAAGGTGGGGTAGAACAGGCTCTGTGAGTGTGTTCTGGCCCACCCCTCTGCCCCTTCTCAGTCCTGCACATGAGGACAGAGGTGATTTTCCTTCAGGTACAGAACTTTTTAATTTTGCTGATGAAAGTTACAGAAGAAACAATTTTTATACTCTTCTCTAAGTCATTGATTTGTTTGTAACACTGGGAAGCTCCACATGACACCAGATTCTGCTGCTTGGTGTCCCCAAGGCTCCTCATCCCCTTTCTTTACACCCCTGTCCCCAGAGAGAGAGAAGTAATATATATATTAGATGTTCAGTGCAAGTACCTGAGAGGTCCAGTGCATCATCAAAGCACTATTAAAAAAGCTTTTAAGTAAAAATGAAACTCCCTCTTGCTTCTTTGAAGCCCCAGGACACCAGGCATTGCTGTTTCACAGTTACAGACTCTGTGCTGTGCAATCCTGCTTCAGCAAAGAATGGTGACAGGGCAAAGCAGGGCTGTGTACCTGCAGCCTCCAGAAAGGAGTGGACAGAGTCAGTCCTAAACCTGTCAGAACAATCCCAAGTGAGTGTGAGCAGCTGCTATTCTTGTGGTGTCCAACTGAGTAATATCTTATTTCTAATTTTAATATTCAAGAGGAACTTTTTGTTTGGGCTGGCGGGGCCAGAGCACCATTGGCAGTTGCCTATGGCTCAAATGCTAATATGTGAGGAATTCAGGCTGGCACCCCATGTGTCCATGAGGGTGTGTTGTTCCTCTCTGAGCTCTCCCTCCCTGTCTGCTCCGCTGTCCGTAGGAAAGCACCGACAGGAGCCGTGCGGGTCCCGTGGCTCCGTTCCCGTGCCCTGCTGGCTCTTGTGAACCTCCAGCTGTACATCTCTGTGGCTCCTGCTCAGGTGAAACAGAGGTCACAACCAACCAGAAAACTTCTCAAGTATTAGCAATTTCATTTTTTATCTGATACCCTGTGCAAGATGGAAAGCTGTGCAAATAGGCTGGAGAAAATAAGACATGAAGCAAAGTGAACCTTTCACTGCAAGGTGGGAAAAGATTCCATTAATGTTTTATTAGCAGTAAAAATCTTTAGATTTACTTCAGATTGTCTTTTTATCTCTGATACCTCACGGGTGCAGTACCCAAACAGCAGAAACACTGTGCTCACTTTGCAGCTTCTCTGTGGGACCAGGGACAGCACCCAGGGAAGGACTGGAGCTGTGTCAGGGCAGGGTCAGGGTGGATCTCAGCAAAAGGTTCTTCCCCCAGAGGGTGGTTGGCACTGCCCAGGATCCCCAGGGCAGTGGGCACAGCCCCAAGGCTGCCAGAGCTCCAGGAGGGGTTGGCTGATCCTCTGGGGCACAGGGGGTGACTCCTGGGGATGGGCCTGTGCAGGGCCAGGGGTTGGACTGGATGATCCTTGTGGGTCCCTTCCAATTCAGCATGTTCTGGGATCCTGTGATTCTGGGATCTGTGATTCTGTGCAAACCTCACCTCTGTATCAGCAGCAGCCCTCAGGGTGTAGTGACCCAAGACTGGAAGGACTGGTGGGGAGAGGAGGTTCTACCCTCTGTTTCAAGGTTTGGAGCAAATAGGAAGCTTGACAGTGTGAGCCCCACCTCATCTGCCCCAGTTAAAGAGTTCACAACACTTTTACCAGAGAACCAAGATAAGGCACCTTAAACTTGATCCAACCTTTTGACCCACTGAGGTCCTGACAGGATAACCCAAAGTGCATTAGTGAGATGAGTGAATCAGGCCTGACATCAGAGATGTGAAAGACTGACCTCATTTCTCCTTTCTCGGCCCTTCTTCCGATTTTTGTCCAAAGTTACTCAAGCTGTTTAGTCCAGTACTTCCTAGACCTGTCATGTATTTGTTTTAAATAAACTGAAATGAGCCTTAAGAGGTTCTATAGTCCTTTCTTGCTGGTCAACCTATAATTGTCTTTCCTCACACCCTTCAGGTTCTGTTTGTGTTTTCACTGTGTGGCTCCTCTTCCCTCTTAAGGTTTCCATATATTTGAACTCCTTCACTCTTCCTTGTGCCATCACTTGGTCAAAGCCTCAATATGTGCTTTCTTATGAATTATTTCCCCCCAATTCTTTTCCAATGATTGTGTTTCCCTCACCTGCTTATTTCATGGCTATTTAATCCCCACCAACTCCTTTATATCTTCCATGTGCATTTTGGATGCACACAACTGGATACAATATCCCAAATCCCAGGATGGCAGTGCCACCTCAGCAAAAAAGCATAATTATCCATTTCATATCTGATTTGCTGTCTCCCTAGAACTCACAGGTTCATGTTCCTGCTTCCCAAATGTCTCTGTCTGATGAAGTACTGGCAGTTTCCTGCAGACATATTAGCTACATTTTTCTAAACTGAATCATGTTTGTTTTCTTCTTATTATAGTACTAATCTCTTGAGGCTTCCTTTGTACAAGTGGATGGAAAGATTTTTTTTTCCCTTATTATTGCACAAGAGGGTTTTATGTCTTTGGATGTGTCATAATAAAATGGTTTTGGTAGCAGCAAACCTAATTCCTGTTGTTATTAAACCATAACACAATTCAGGAGAACTTAGTCATTGTGGAATAACAGTGTCTTGTGAGCACCACATATACCTGCAGGAAGTGCTGAAGTAAAAGGAAGTGGGCTAGAGATAGACAGAGGAAGGCTTTACAGGCTGAGTAAGAAGTTAAATTCAGCTACTCTTAATAAATTAGTTAAAAAAATAAATAAACCACTAATCGCTAACAGCTCAACTTTTCTCCTACTCGAAAAATTTTGCAGAGATTGCCTTTCCTGTAGTTGAAGGACAGCAAAAAGCATGGGAGGAAAAACTTGATTCCAATTGTATATACATATTTTTGCTGAAAAAATATCATCCAGACTTCAGCTCAGCTGGGAACAGTGGGTGTCCTGCAGCAGCTGTTGTGGTACCTGGGCTATGGAGAGGCTGCTGTCCTCCTGACTTATGCATTTCCTGTGTAAAGATGGGCTTTGAAGAATTGACAGCCACTTTGACAAGGTATTTTTCACATCCAAAGCTGGTCTTTCCTCCCAGCCACTCAGTCCTCCTGCCATTCCAATTAACTGCTTGTCAAATTGGAGTTTGTAGTGGGAATGGTGTCCTTCTCCAGGACAGGGCAGCTCCCGTGCACCAGCCAGACATGGGCTCTTCCAGCCCCACAGCTGTCTGCAATAAAAATTTTGTCCATCTGAAGACAATCTCAGACCAAATCAACCAATTTGGTCTCCATCAGGCCACACTGGCAGCTGACAGTGCCAGAGGGAGACACCACACAACGTGTTTAGGGGAGTGGAAGGTTGTGCAGCCCAAGTTCGCTGCAAACCCCAGCACCATCAGACAAAGCTGGAAGATGAGACAGGGCAGAATGGAAATTTATTTTGGTGAGGAGTCAGCCCAGATGCATCACAGCTCTTTCATTCAAGAGCCCTGCTCAAACCACACAACTCAACTGAAGAAGTTGCAATGCACTTCTGTAGTTCCCACAGCCTGAGCAGCTGAGAGGTGAGGAAGTGACGGTGAAGAAGGAGCAGGGGAGAGAAGAAATTAGGAGTGAGGGTGGCACGAATTAACTGGGCCCAGAGAAGTGAAGTGGATCAGGAGCAAACACTGGAAGTCAACAAACAGGGGAAGGAAACAAAGGAGAGAGAGAACAAAAATCCTCACTTAACAGTTTATAGCAACAAGTCCTGGGAGAACTCTCCGAGTCCGCATCCCTTGGAAACAGAGCCATCAATAATGCAAACCTGGAAAAGCATCCCCCCTCCTAGTGCTGAACAGTATGGATCCAGGAAATATTAAATCCATCTGCTGTGGAGAAAATGTTTTATCAACAACAAAAAACCCACTTGATTTATTCTCTAGACACTGGGCCCAGGCTCAGTCACTAAACTGTGCTATCTAATGTGGTCAGACAACTTCGAGGGAACTAACCTCTTGTTGCCATTACTCACAGTATTTGCTTTTCCCCTATTGCCTTATTCATCTGATTCCTCCCTTCTTATTATGGCTCTGGTTGAGTTGATAGGTCATAATTTATACTACAGGCTGAGGCTTTCATGCCTTTGTCAGTAACTTGAGCCAGAGAAGTGAGTTATTCTTGCCTTTGCTGTGTTTCTCTGTCTCAATCCTTCTCCCTCTGGAGTTTATGTAGACCTAGAACACACAAATCCTGTAGCACTACCCATCAGGAGAGAGGCTGGTCAGCTTTCCCCCCCAGTTTTAGTTACAGTGGGTGTCCAGGAGTGCCTTTGGATGAGTTTTTTGCTGGATACCAGGTGATTAATAAAAGCCTTCATTGATACAGCACCATTAGTCCCAAAGTGCTTTCCAAAACATGGATGTATCCACTCCAGTTGTCCAACTGACATTGAAACAGAGGCATCACTGGAGCAGAGCAGGCACACAGGAGGCACTTCCCTGCAAAGCTGATGGGTAGTGGGCTTTTTGTCAGGCATTGTGACCTGCCCAGCTTCAGCCCGTTCAGAAAGCACCCCACCTGCCTTTGCTGCTGTTCCAGATACTCCTGAGTGGACAGAAGCCAGAGCATGGTTTACACTCATTTTACACCACAGTCCACCCACATTACACAGAGGATACAGATTAAAACTACTCCTGATACAGAACCCAGTTGTTTCCCCTCAGTGAGCACAGTACCCACTGTTACAAGAAGGGTTTTTCTCCACCTTTGTGGGCAAGGGCTCCCAGAGCAGCCACCTTGACTGCTCCCCACACAGGGACAGGGCTCTGCTCAGGCTGCAGCTGCACTGGGGTTTGTCACAGTGTGAAATGGTTCTCAGTAAATTGCCAATAACTTCAGCTCCTTCTGCTGTGAGAAAAAAAAACAAAAATGGGTGGGGACGGGCTCAAAAATGGCTCTTCCACCCATCCCCTCACATCCCATCCCATCCCATCCCATCTCAAATGGACCTTGCATTCTTCCTTTTCAAAAAAGAGTTTCCCATAACATGTAAGGGAGGCTCTACCTCATCTGAGCATTTTCTTATTAGAATTCAGGACATTCTCTGCATCTCCCAGCATCAGGAGCTCAGCATGTTCATTATCTGTAGCATAAGTGTCTCGTTCTNGAGTTTCCCATAACATGTAAGGGAGGCTCTACCTCATCTGAGCATTTTCTTATTAGAATTCAGGACATTCTCTGCATCTCCCAGCATCAGGAGCTCAGCATGTTCATTATCTGCAGCATAAGCGTCTGGTTCTTGCCTAGGTGACATCAAAAATAAAACCTAAGGATTCAGTTGGGGTAACAGACAGGAACAATCAGATGACCACTTGAGACACATTGAATTTCTTCCCAGAAATGGTTAAAAATTTGAGCTCACCTGCCAATTTTTTCAATAACCAAAGTCTTAAAAAAACCCAAACCAAAACAAACCAAAAAACAAAGCCAAAGCACTCTCCCCCCACAAAAGAGGGAAACATATGAAAGAATTTGAAGTAGCCCCAGCAATGTGGGTAAATACAGATCTGGCCCATTAAAATACACTTTACCTGCTTAAAAAATGCCCTCGTGGTCTTTGGAATGGGAGCAGTGGTTCCTAATGTGCTGTTTGTGCTGCCAGGGCCTTGCCAAGGGTGGTTCCTGCTCGGTGCTGAGTGAGGGGATTGTTGTCTCTGCACTCAGCTCCACACCGAGCGTGGAAACCTGGGACATGAAAGGCACCATAGAAATACACAATATTAGTGCTGCTATTACTATTATTTCACTGGCCTTTTGCCTCACTCTCTGGTTGAGCAGCAGAACATGAGTATTCCTGACCATCCCCAGCCCTGCCTTCAGTCAAGCCTCGTCTTTAGCACTGCAGACCTTCAGGTCTAATTTTTTCCCATCATCTCAGTTCACGGAGCCACAGACCATGTTTCTTTACTTGGTATTAACTTCAAAGTATTTTTCCTTTTAAAATACAAGTCAATGTTATTTGTTAAATGACTGTTTTGAACTTGGATCCAATATTTTTAGAAAAAGAAAAAAAGAAAAAAAAAGTTTTGTTTTGTTTTATAGCTGGAAGGGATCCAAACTATCCACAGCTTTTATAATCCAACTTCCTTATGAGTCAGGACATTTATTGCCAGAAAAATATTATTTTAACTTCATCAGTGCAATATAGCAGTGACATCTAGTGGCTTTCATCAATGTCATGATGAGTAAGGGATAGGCAAAACTGGCAGATTGTGGGAACAGATCCAGCTCAGAGGTTTATTACACCATTGTTGGGATCCAGTGGAAGATGGACAAGCTGTTTTATAGAGTTCACCAAAATTAGAAAATTCTAATAATAATAATATAATGAAAATAAACTCTGAGACTGGAAATTCTAACACCCATGGGTGATTTCTTTAGCTCACATTTGTAACAAGTAAGGTAAAACTCCTGACTTTCTTCATCCCTCACACTATGGAGCTCCTTTACCAGGAACTAGAGAGACAATGTTCTCAACTTTCTAAATCAAAGCTCAGTCTAAGGCAATTTACAGACCATGTCACCTGAATGCCCTGGACACAGCCCAGTTCTGGGAAAAAAACAGGACTTGTGACCCAGTTTTCCATAAAACAAGATTATGTCTTCAATGTTTCCTTTTTTTCCCAGCTGAAGCCCCTCCTGAGGCCTTCAGCCAGGACACATTTGCACTCAGGAATACCAGTGGTTCAGGATTGGCCTGTTGGGAACAGGACTGTGGCAGTGCCATCACTGTCAGAGGCAGGGGCTGCTCACGGGGCTCCTGAAGTAAAACTGACACCAGAGTTTTGGCAAATATAACACTTTTGGTGCTGGAATGGCCATTTCTCATCAGCTTTGGAGCTGAAAATATTTTTTGTCAACTGTGCATTCATATTACAGCCAACCTGGCTTTCTCTCTGGGCCTGCCTGCAAAACTTAGCCAGGCACAAAAGTTGTCAGCTGTTGTTTGAAGACAGAGCTGATTCTCCTTGACTGCCCTTGGAGCTTCAGGCCAGTAAAGCTTCCTGGGTTTCAAACTCTGCCTCAGGTCTTACACTTCATTCTGTCCCTTTGGCTCAAGAAGTCCTTTGTTGCTTGGTCAAACTGCATCAAAAGCAGGGTGGGCAGCAGGCCAAGGGAAAGGATTGTCCCCCTGCACTCTGCTCTCCTGAGACCTGACCTGAGACACAGCTCTGGTGCCCCCAGCATGAGGAGGACTTGGAGCTGCTGTTGGAGCCAGTCGAGATCAGGGCCAGGAAATTGCTGAGGGGGCTGGAGCACCTCCCCTACAAAGACAGGCTGAGAGCTGGGGCTGCCCAGCCTGGAGAGGAGAGGGTTGTGTGGAGACCTCCCAGCACCTTCCAGTATCTGAAGGGACTACAGGGAAGCAGGAGAAGGACTTTGCATCAGGAGCTGTAGTGACAGGACCAAGGGGGAAAGGGTACAAACTGACAGAGAGTAGATTTAGATTAGATATTAGGAAGAAATTCTCCCCTGTGAGGGTGGAGAGGCCCTGGTACAGGTTGCCCAGAGAAGCTGTGGCTGCCCCTGGATCCCTGGAAGTGTCCAAGGCCAGGTTGGACAGGGCTTGGAGCAACCTGGGCTAGTGGAAGGTGTCCCTGCCCAGGGCAGGGGGTGGGACTGACCCGTCTTAAGGTCCCTTCCAACCCAGGTCATTCCGTGATTCTATTCCATGTAGAAGGCCCATTTGACAAAAGAAGTCTCTAACTGAGAAAAATATATTAATAATTGTTTTGTTTAGCTGTGGTCAGTCCAACTACTGACAGAACAGGAGATTAAATATTGGGAAGCTTTTTTTGTAGAAGTACATTAGACTGTGTTGGCTGGCTGATCTTACATAAAACCCAGGGTCACTCCACAGTGGCCAGAAACCTTCCAGGAGCTTTGTGAAAAGCCTGTGCTGGGTTCTGGCTGTGCAGGTGTGTGCCTGACGTGGGAGTGGATCTGTGTGTGCATGTGGTTAATTATGGAAGGATTTACTCATCCCTGTGCAGCAGTGACAGCCCCAGAGGAAGGCAGAGCTGGAAGCTTCTGATACGACACTTGCGCTGCGCCTGCACTTTGTGCCCCTGTGCCAACGTTGTTGCTCTGCTCTCCCTCCTCGGGATTATTAGAGGGTTTGTAACATTAAATATAATGACTGTCTTTGAAGTTCAGACTTCAGGACTGAGGCAGTTTTTCCATGCTGGCAGTTAAGCTGCAGTCTCCTTCCACGGATGGCAGCCCAAGGAAACAAATGCTCAGCGCCACATCTGCCCGAAGCTCCTCCATGGAGTCAACCCGCTGCTTCCAGCTGGGATGGAGCTGCCCCACACCCCACCCTGCCTCGGTCCCACTGCCTGCACGAGGACAAACCTCAGGGTGTCCTCCAGTGCACCCCTGTGGGACAACCCTGGGGCTGTGGGGGACAGTGTCCAGGACAGGGACACTGCTGTGCCCACAGGGCAGCATTCCCTGCGTGCTGGGAAGCCGTGAGTCACAGCAGCGGCTTCAGGGAGACTTCAAATACTCCAGCAGGTCTGGCAGAAATATTTATCCACCTGCATTTTCAAATATGCTCTACTTTCTCACTTTATAAATACACGGGATCCCGTTGAACACGGCCTGGCAGAGCCAAGCATGCCCCTTTTTATTTGATGAACCAGCTGTTTTTCTGGCCTGTTCATATAAACATATTTGTGTGTGTTGATTTTGCAGTTCATGGGGAAAAAGAAACAGATGACAGGTCGTATGTGCATTTTTGTTATGTAGAGAACTGCACCCAGAAAATTCCCTTCAGTCCCTTTATGTGTTTATTTTGCATGAAGGGAAGCAGCACATAAAACACTTTGAGAAGGTACAGGACTGGTAATGCTTTTTAACCAAAGGGATGCAGAATCAGTTCATACAGGTGAGATATTGCAGTGGGTCTGTTTGCAGATCACCACAGGCTGCAGCACCATGTGATGTGAGTCTACACATGGGACAGCTGAACAGAGAGCTCCTGCATGGCCATTCCTTTGGTTTTGGCTCCCACAGCCCCCTGTTTCCATGTGTAATCTGGCACTGGCATTCGAGATTCAGGTTTTTCAAAGGATCTGTGACAGTCTTTTGTGGCACTAAAATGCCATTTTTGTAGGTTGATGAGTCAAGAACTTACCTGCTCATCTCCTGCATGGCATGTGTGTGAACAGCAGCCACAGGCTTGTTCCTTCCTGTGTGGAGGTTTGACAGGAGCTACTGCAACACCACAATCTCAACCAACTCCTAAAATTATAAGGGGATATCAAGGAAATTTTTCCAAGCCTAAACAAAGACCACGTTTCGATATCCTTTGTGGCCTCTCTCCAGCCCTGTAACCTGCTGAGAACCAGGCTTTAAATGCTGTGCCAGCCAATGCCTCTGAGCTCTGACCTCTGTTTGCAGGCACTGGTTTTCATCCAGCTGCATTATGGGCCTTTCCAAGGGGGACATGTAACTGGAACATTACATGCAAAACATCAGCTTAATGCCCTGACTGTTTGTCCAGGCAGTAACAGGTAATTGCATGGGCCCTCAGCTCAGAAGGGACATGGAGGGGCTGGAGCAGGTGCAGAGAAGAGCAGCAAGTCTGGGGAAGGGACTGGAGCACAAGTGCTGCGAGGAGAGGCTGAGGGAGCTGGGGGGGCTCAGCCTGGAGAAGTGGAGGCTCAGGGGAGACCTCCTCACTCTCTATAACTCCCTGACAGGAGGCTGTAGCCAGGTGGGGGTTGGTCTCCTCTCCTTTCCTTGTCCCAGGAACCAGCAATAGGACAAGAGGGTCTCAAGTGGTGCCAGGGGAGGTTTAGTTTGGATATCAGGAAGAAATTCTTTCCAGAGAGAGTGCTCAGCCTTTGGAATGGGCTGCCCAGGGAGGGGGTGGAGTCACCATCCCTGGAGGTGTTTAAGGTGAGACTGGATGTGGCATCAGTGCCATGGGCTGGGAACCATAGTGGGGTTTGGATCAAGGGTTGGATTTGATGACCTCGGAGGTCTTTTCCAACCCGGCTGATTCTGTGATTCTGTGTAACACCACGGAAGTTGTGCAATCCCCAACATCAGGAACTTTGCCTCATACAGGTCACTGGAATTAGATAGAAGAGAAGATATACTCCTTGGAGGTGCTGGATTTCTACTTGCCAGTTTTCTCCTTTATACTTATCTGAAGAATGCAATTATTGAATATTTTGCTCCATTTCTGGTTGTCTTTGGGCCCAAACTGTAGAATCTAAAGCACTACCAAATGGCTCAACCTGGTGAACACTCACATTTCACCAACTGCCTAAAACAATCTCAGTATGGTTTTACAGCAATCCCACTGAACTCCTTCTCTTGGGCAACAATTGAAATTTTAAAAGACATTATTATTTTGTGTGTGATTTCAAGATGTGATTTCACCACCAAGGAAAAAGGCAGAAGGCAAGTTGCAGTCTACAATTTCCTGAGGGGCAGAGGAGGGGCAGGACTGAGCTCTGCTCTGGGGGGACCAGGGACAGCACCCAGGGAAGGGCTGGAGCTGTGTCAGGGCAGGGTCAGGGTGGATCTCAGCAAAAGGTTCTTCCCCCAGAGGGTGGTTGGCACTGCCCAGGCTCCCCAGGGCAGTGGGCACAGCCCCAAGGCTGCCAGAGCTCCAGGAGGGTTTGGCTGATCCTCTGGGGCACAGGGGGTGACTGTTGGGGCTGGGCCTGTGCAGGGCCAGGGGTTGGACTGGATGATCCTTGTGGGTCCCTTCAACTCAGCATATTCTGTGACTGTGAAGTTCACAAAGAAACTCATTTTCCAAAAGACAATCCTGTATCCACAATCCTTGTGGACTGACATCCCAACAGCAAGAGATGTGCACCAGCTGTGTGATGGAGCAGCAGGGCAGCTCTAACCCAAACATTATTAGCTAGGAGGTTCTATTTCATTTTGAAGAATAATCTAATGCTATTTGCTTCTTTGGGAATTTTACACAACTTTTCCTTTCTCTGTAGAAGTTTGGAAGAAGCTTTATTTGCCACCTCCTGGGGAGATGTGATGCAGGGCAGGACACTTGTGTGACTCACCTGCCCTCAGGTGCTCCTCCCGAGGCAATGAGTGGCTGTGCTGTGGAGGGGATGTGTCTGCTCTGCCCAAATATTTGCTGTTCCTTTCATGTGCACCACACAAACACAGCCCCCTTCACTCCCTCCATCAGCCAGACAACCCCAGTTGGATTGGCACCAGAAATCACTACTTAATCCTCAGCTGAGCCAGGTGGCTGCATATATGGGAGAGGAATCATTTCCAAGTTGTGTGCCAAGCTCATGTTCTCTGCAGTGGGGCCCCACTTTGTGCTGGGGAAGAGCTGGGACTCCAAATCGCAGTGTCATGGGATGCTCTGGGCAGAGAATCCACTGCTGCTGGCTGGAGCTGCTGAGAGACAGCACTGATCCTGCTGTAGCTCTGAAAATAGATCTGCACCTGCTATTAACATCAGCTCTGCCATCAAACCCCTGTCCAAGGGTGTAAATAACTCATGAACCAGAGAAATTTTGAAAATAGACTCCACTCATCCTCCCCATCAAGGAAACAACCAGACAAGGAGTCCAAATCTTTCTGACCATTCAAAACTCGAGGCAGCACAAGTGTTAGAAAGACAACCCAAACAACTGACAACTGTGCAATGAAGTGGGCAACAGACTCACCTAAATCAAAAAATGCTGTCAAAGGTCCAGATACAAATTGACTTGAAAGTACCTGAAGAACTACCAGGGTGATTAAATGACCTTGCACGTGCCAGCTTCCAGCTTCTCTGCCCCTTGTCCTACTCCCTCTCTGCCTTGCATGTGGGTTCCAGATTTGCCAGGGCACTGACTGTCCCCTTCCAACTCAGGGGCTGTACCTGCTGCCCAGGGTCACAGCTGCAGCTGAATGTGGTGATGTTTATTCTGTGAATAAAAGTATGAGAAGGTAGTAAAAGATGGGACAAGCAAAAGTTTGAAAACCAACTAATCATTTTAAACATTTTTATTCTGGGTTATGGCTTGAGACGCTTGAAATTCAATATTTGGGTTGTGAAGTAGTTCAACAATGCCTCTAAATTAATCTTCAACCACTGTGATTTCCAAAATCATATGACATTTTTCAAAATCTTTGCCCATGAATTTAAAGTGAGGACAAAAAGCCCCATCCATTCCAGGAGGCAGGGAATGTTTATTCCCAGGCAAAGTTGGACGGTTTACATTTGGAGGAGGTTGTTTTTGAAGGTGCTTACAAACTATTTACAAGAAATGGGTTCTGGTTGTTGCTAAGAAGGAGCTGGATAGTGAACAGGGATACACACTGTAGTAAAATTCAAATAAAATTCAAATAAATGCAAAGAGAGCAATGGCAACTTCAGCTACCTCCTTCTGCTGGTTTGCCCAGCTGTGGGCTTGGGGTCATTGCACCACTTGCTTAAAACCAGTGGCTTCATGTCTCATGCACAAGTAACATTTCGGTTCAAACCAGTCCCACCTGGTGCCCAAACCCTCCTGTCTGACAAGGCCTTGCCTTGCCCAAGCTCAGCCTGAGCAGGGCAGGCACAGCCCAGACCCTTCCTGGCCAATGTGATCCTGCTCCCACTGAGGACTGTGTTGGGGGAATCAGGCTGGATTTGTGCTGAACTCTCCTCAAAGATGGAGAAATAAAGCCCCTTTTTGGCACAGGCCACCCTGAACTGTGTCAGAATGAGCTCAAGTAAAGCTTGCCTGAGGTTTGTGTCCCCAGTGCCCTTGACATCCCATGGCCCTGTGGTTCACAGGAATCCTGATGCTCTTCCCACACCATACCACAGCACTGGCTGAGAAAAAGGACACATGTCCAGTCCATGAGGTTCCTGAAAAAGCAATGTTGATTTTCCTTAAAAAGGGATGTCATCTGGATGCCTGTTCTCCTGCTGCAGGAGCTGAGAAGGAGCATGGCCCAGCATATTTGGATTGTGTCACATGGGACAAGTTAAACACTCAGCAATGGGCTCAGGAATTGCCAAAATGTCACAGAGGTAGTGGAAGAAGAGAAAGTCTGGCCAGCCCTCACATGAATGTGTGCTGGCTCCAGAATTCCTGCTGGAAGCCTATGTGGCAACTTGAATTTCCTCATTTCACTCCTCTTGTTTCAGTTCTCCGGTCATGGAGTGAAAAAGCAAAACAAAAGAAGAGCACCCAAGGTACGTGATTAATCACCCCCAGTGAATGGCCAAAGGCAAGTCATGGCAAATAACTCACCAGCACTCTGCTGACACACGCTGGGCTGGGGTGTTCAGCCAGCTCTGACCAGCAGACTCCTAGAAATGTGTGTTTGCAGGAAACTCATCAACAGAGAAAAATATGATATTTGTTACTGGCATCTTTTCCAGTTCTATTATTTGCCTAATATGGCAAAACATGGTCAGGATGAAGCAGAAGGTGCAAACAAACCACGCTGTGCTCACCAGGAAAGCAGCTGGGTAGGACTGGAGGAGAGGGTGTTGAGTGGAGACCTCAGAGCAACTTTCCAGTACTGAAGGGACCTATGGGGAGAGGAACACTTCACCAGGAACTGGAGTGACAGGACAAGGGGCAATGGCTTCACACTGACAGAGTTCACACTGACAGAGAGCAGGTTTAGATGTGATATGGGGAAGAAACTCTTCCCAGGTTGCCCAGAGAAGCTGTGGCTGCCCCTGGATCCCTGGAAGTGTCCAAGGCCAGGTTGGACAGGGCTTGGAGCACCCTGGGCTGGTGGAAGGTGTCCCTGCCCAGGGCAGGGGACGGAACAAGGTGATCTTAAAGTCCCTTCCAACCCAGGTCATTCTGTGATTCTGTGATTCCATCCCACCTGGAAGGACACTTGACTTAATTTCCAGGCAGGACTCAGATCTCTCAGCTGTCAAAAGGGGGGCATGACTTTCAAAAACTTTCCTTAAATTTAGCCCCATACACAGCTCAGGTTTTCAAAACACGTGCTGCTGGATGCTCAGAGTCCTCATGGAAACCCAGCCATCCAACATGGGCCCTAAACAAGGCCTGGACTCTGCTGGAATTAACCCTTCCAAGCTGAGAACCTCACTGCAGGCTTGCTATTGTCTCACAGTGGCCATCAGGTGCAGGAGAAAAAGGAAACCTTGAGGGCAACAGATCTTATCCAAAGTTATCCAGGCAGAAATGCCTTGCTCTGCAAACTTTTTCTTCAAGGGCTCCCCTCCCTCTGTACCCTGAGTGGCACCTGGCCTGAGACACAGATGGATCAGCACCAGCACACAACATACAGCTGTAAATGGACCATATAAATGGTGTTTCATTTTGTGTTCTCAGCTTGCCAACAGAGATCAGGCCTTGTGTCTGGTTGTGAGAGAGAGAACTTAAGCCCTGGAATAAAAGCTACAAAGTTTTCCTTTGTACGTGGATGTGGAACGAGGGCCCCTAAGTGGGATCAAGGCCCTGGAGTGGCCAAATCAAAGGATCCACGTGGAAAGTGTCCCTGCTCATGGAAGAGGGGTGGAGCAAGATGATCTTTAAGGCCCCTCCCAGCCCAAACCCTTCAGTGATTCTGTGGTTCTGTGAATAGAGTCAGAGCCCCACCTCTGGATGGGGGAGGCTCCCACCACTCACCCGCCAAAGCTCATCCCGCTCCGGCTCTTTCTCCTGGCTGGGATCTTTACCCCACCACTTCTCTGCCACCTGAGACACTGTCTGGCAGAGTTCAGACCAAGGAATAGTCTGACAATTCCACAGCCAGGCTGTGGAAAAGCCACCAAGCCTTCACCTGTAGAAAGCTGCCAAAGCACAAGGAGAAGCCAAACCCGCTGTCACTGACACAGGTACAATATCAGACAGACAGAAACTGGGAAATGAGCCAAACACAATGCAGAGAAGAGCAAAGCACAAGGAAGTTCTGCTCTAAGCCTGCTCTGAGGCATTGTTCCCAATAAATCAGACTGCTCTAAAGTGAATTACCCAACTACAGCATCTCTTTACTTTCCCTTTTGCATCCATGCACCACGAAAGAACCACAAGGAAATAAAGACCACAGGATCCTGTTTGAATCACAGAATCCCAGAATGGTTTGGATTGGAAAGGATCTTAAATCCATCTCATCCCACCCCCTGCCATGGGCAGGGACACCTTCCACCAGGTGGAATGTCCAATGGCCTTGGACACTTCCAGGGATCCAGGGGCAGCCACAGCTTCTCTGGGCAACCTGTGCCAGGGCCTCTCCACCCTCACAGGGAAGGATTTCTCCCAGATATTTGACATAAGTTTTGCCTCTTTCAGTCTGATCTCCTCTTTTTAGTTTGATGGCACTGCAACAACCATGTCACTCAGCAGTTCAGGGCATTTTGCCCACACCTTCCCATCCTGGCATGGGGTTAAACAGAGCCCTAGAATATCTTAAATCCAACATTTCTAATGCAAATGCCTGCAGGCTTCATATTCTCCCCAAGGATTATGCAGAGTCAAAAAACCTCCTCAGATATGTAAATATGCAGAAGGGGCAGGACAGAAGAGACAAACACAAGAAAAAAGCCAGTTGGTCTGTGCAGGCTGAAAACTGCACATTCCCACATTTAGGGAGTGTGTGCATCCCAGCAAACCCAGAGGGACACTCAGGGGGTTCCTTGTCTATTTTCTTGTCCAATAACAAGACCAAGACTATTTCTCCTATAAATAAAACAAGATGTGTGTTTCCCCTGCTCCCTCCTTCTTGGAAGGCCCATGATCTTCTACAAAGATCTTCCAGAGCAGCTCCAAAGCACAAGGTGCTGTGAGGAGGGCCCATGAGGGAGCACACACCTGCATGGGCAGCACTGTCATCTCCTCAGGGTGCCTGAATTAGCTCAGGTATCTCCCAACCCCATGTCTGCTGCTGAACCAGGCCCTGGCAGCTGGGCTTTGAAGGGAAAGTTTATTTTTTAATTCAGCATCACTCTGTGCCTTGCTGGTCACACAGGGCTAATTTTGGTACTGCTTTCATTGCTCCTCTTGCCATGAATATATGATTTTTTATGATTCTTCTCCCTCCATTCTAATTTTCTTTCCAACCTCTGTCAAGGCAACTGGTGCAGGCGTTTCTGGCCTTTCTGTTTGGTGAAATGTGATCTTTAGCAAAGCAGAGTTTGACCTCCCTTGCCTCCAGGCCAGCACAGCTTTCTCCTGAGGCATCTCTGGTACTGGGCACAGAGCAGGTTCTCCCACAGCAATAAGGGTGTTTTTATCTTCAATAAGAGAAAAGACAATATTTTTTTCAAGGTGAACAATGCACATTCACACA
>VYXB01004353.1:626113-660760 GCA_013397135.1 Pachyramphus minor | reverse complement strand
GGACAGACTGGGAATGAGAGGCTGGAAAGCAGAGCTGGGAAAGGGCCCTGGGGGTCCTGGTGGGGCCAGTTGTCCCTGAGTCAGCAGTGCCCTGGCAGCCAGGAGGGACATCCCTGTCCTTGGGCTCAGGGAGGGGATTGTCCCACTCTGCTCTGCCCTGGGGCGGCCTCACCTCAACAATGGGGTATTTTGGGGGGAGACAATGTAAAAAGTGTCTAAATCTCTTGGAAAGTGTCCAAAGGGGGGACACAAGAACGATAAAGGGCCTGGAGGGGCCACACCAGCTGAGGGCACTTGGTGTGTTCAGCTGAGGTCAGACCTCACTGGGGTCTGCAGCTCCTCCCGAGGGGCAGCTCCATCTCTGCTCTAGGGGTGACCAGGGACAGCACCCAGGGAAGGGCTGGAGCTGTGTCAGGGCAGAGTCAGGTTGGATCTCAGCAAAAGGTTCTTCCCCCAGAGGGTGGTTGGCACTGCCCAGGCTCCCCAGGGCAGTGGGCACAGCCCCAAGGCTGCCAGAGCTCCAGGAGGGTTTGGATGATGCTCTGGGGCACAGGGGGTGACTGTTGGGGCTGGGCCTGTGCAGGGCCAGGGGTTGGACTGGGTGATCCTTGTGGGTCCCTTCAACCCAGCACATTCTCTGACCCTGTGAAGGCAGCAGCTCTCCAGCTCTTTGGCAGCTCTGCCCATCTCATTGAGCTGATCTGTGTTTCCTCAAAGCCTTTCCAGTGCTCAAGATTGTGCACCTTGGCTGTGACTGTGGCAGATCCCCAAGGAGCCCCCTGCCCCATTCTCTCCATTTATCTCTTCCCCCAGAGCTGGGCAGTGTGTCCTTCCTTGGCATCACTAGCAAATTAAAAGATTCTGTTGTGTTTGGGATCAGGAACCAGGGCTTTGTGGCAGCCTCTTTCCCTCCCCAACACATGTGCCCAGGCTTTCTCTGCCAGTTTTCATTTGCATTTGGGCTTTTCATTGGTGAATTTGCAAAATTTTGCCAGGTTTTGACACTAGTGGCACAAAGAGACAAAATCAGATGGAGGCAACGTGGGGATACACACAGGAAGCATCCCAGAATCCCAGAATGTGCTGGGCTGGAAGGGACCCACAAGGACCATCCAGTCCAACTCCTGGCCCTGCACAGGCCCAGCCCCAAGATTTGGAATCCACAGCTTTACTGAGATAGACCAGAAAGATCAAGCTAAACTAAGGCTGGAATGACCTCACCACCCCAAGCCATGTAAACCAACATGGCAAGACAGAAGGAAGCCTTGGGAGTGTGGTAAATTGAAATTTTTCCCAAGGAAAACATTTTTATTAATTTGATAACCACCAGCATTTTATTTTGACATTAAGATTCCAGTCAAGATACTGGGAAATGGCAGCTTTCTGAGAAAAGCTTTTTTTTTCTTTTTTTTTTTTTAAACCCCATTCAAAGAGCTTAGAAGCATTTGCTCCATTTCTGTTGGAGAATTTCACCTACAAGCAGCCCTATATGTTATGTGTTTTAAAAAATATTTCCATATGCTAAAGGAATGCAAATGGTTGCCAAGGAAAGGGGCTGTTACAGCAGCAGACTGGGGCTGTTTTTCAAGGAAAAACTGCTGCAGAAACAAGGTATCCACAGAGGTGCACTAAAGCAACACTAACTGCAGTGACCTTGAGATGACCTAGACCTCCTCATATTACAAAAATGAAAAGGGAGTTAGAAAATCTGAGGCCAATTAGGGGCTTTTTTTTTTTTTTCCTGGAGACATGATGAAATTTCCTGAAACAAAAACTTTAGCAAATTCTATAAAATACTTCTAGCTTTGGTGGAAAAATAAATTATTGCCTTTTTATCTCCTCATTCCTGAGGCACAGAACTGGCCCACTTCTGTTTGTGCAGATGGATTGGAGGGAAAACACCCAAGGAAGGGCCAAGTGGTGAGATTCTTGGCACGAGCAATTAAGTGTGAAGTTATTCTCAGGGCTGCCTATTTGTTATTGCAGCAGGAATCATTAAGATTATATGGAAAGATATTGTCTGGGAAAAAGTGTGAAGTCAGGATTATATGTCCTGAAATGTGATTAGTGAGCAAAGCATCGTCTGTCCTCAGCAGGGTCCCTCTGGAGCAGCAGTGGCTGCGCTCAGGTGGCTCCCAGGACATTTGGTGTTTGGGCTGAGCTTCCCTTCTGAGCCACATCCAGGAGGCCCAGAGGCAGAAGAGAAGGTTGTGTCCCCACTGCCCTGCAGTGCTGCATGTTCACCTGCCTCCCTCCCGCTGGATGGCCCTGGGATGAGGCTTCTGGTGGCTCTGAAGTCCTGCAGAGCATCACCCACATCACGTGCAGCTGATCCTGCAGGAGGCCCTGGTGCTCAGCAGCTTCCCACCATCCCAGCCAAGCAGTGTTGGGGTGGTGGCTCAGCCCCCTGTGAGCACGTCCCAGACTCCCTCAGGGACAGGCAGGACCCTGCACGAGCTGCTGCCCAAGGTGCCAGACACCCCTGGGCACCGTGGCTGCCCATTCCTGCTTCATCCTGGAGATGCTGAGCAGGATCCACGTTAATTGCTTCAAGAAATGGGTGCAATCAAGACAGAGGAGGCATCTCTGTGAAGGACACTTTCCTGTCCCCATCGCTTGTGGCAGCCCCCACTGTGCTGCCACATCCCCTCCCAGCCCTCTCTGTGCAGGTCAGGACCAAAGGGAGAGGGGCTGCACAGTGGCATGGGGGCCCTGCCAAGGGGCAGCAGGATGAGGACTAGGGAGTACAAAGGGTCCTTGGCAGGTCACAGTCAGACAGACCACTCACCTGCACATCTTGGGCACATGGTGCAACCCTTGGGGAGAGTCCTGTGGGGGGCCAGGGGTTGGACTCGACGATCTTTGTGGGTCCCTCACAAATTGGCATGTTCTGTGATTCTGGGATCTATCTAAGCCTCTCTCCCTAAAACCAAGGCTCCACATGCAAAACCAGGAGCCGTTTTCTCTCCCCACCAAGGCCAAGCAAAGGTCTGGGGCCACACTGTCCTGGCCACTTCCTCATGCCTCTTCCTCACTCAGAGCAACCCCACTCAGGAGGGTAATGTCTGTGTTCCAAACCAAGTGCTGGGGGTTTGGACTTTTTCCTTTCACAGCTCAAGTCCTGTGGCATCTGCTGCAACATGTGACAGGGGCTTGGGGCCAGCCAGGAGCACGTGCCGAGATCCAGCAGTGCCCACAGGGGCTGGCAGGGTGTCTGTGCCAAACCAGCTGGGGATTTGGAGGCAATGATGGCTGTGCCGAGTACTCCAAGTGCCTTTTCCCAATGGATCCCCCCACAAGACCTGAGGAGCAGGGGGGAGGGTGCAGACACTTGCACAGCTCATCAGAGACTCGTGTTTAGGTGGCAAAGACCCGCAAGATCCTCGGGTTCGGCCGCGGGCGAGGAGCCTCATTGTGCTGATCCCAGAAATCCCACAGACAGAAGGACCTGCATTCCTGCGACACGAGGCTGCCCCGGGTTCAGAGCCACGAGCAGACAGCGGGAAAGACGATACGGGAGAGAGGGTGGTCAGGCTGCAAACCCTCCCAGATGCAGCCGGAACTAATTACTGCTCCCACAGGGCTGTGGGAGCTCGGGGAAGGCAGCGGAGCTGCTCTGAGCCACCACCAAAGAGAAGACAAAAGGTGCCCATCCCTAAAACTGATTGGATACAGTTACCTTGTGTGGAGATGTACAAACCACCTTGAAAATTCTGGGGAATCTCTCTTTGGTTCAGTCACAATTTTGACTTGTTTTGAATATTAAAAAACCCAATAATCTCAATGCTAAAATTAAACAAAAATCTCCCAAGGATAAAAATGAACTGTTTCAGTCGGTGCTAACAGATTTTAGTGGGCACATGCCACGTGTTTATTGATAAGAGAAACAACCAGGGAAACTGAGGGAGCTCAAACAGCTGAAAGCAGAGAGGTCTCGACTCAACTCAGTCCCTCATCCTGCTACAGCACCCAGACTCAACATCCACGAGGTATTTGAGGAGGAAGAGGATGTCAGGTATAGACATGGGTAATTACTGCTGACTGCTGTCATCTTACACCCTGAATCATTGTTATAGAGGAAAACAAAAAGTATTTCTGCAGAAGGCAGGGAGCAGTCCCGTGAAGACACCACCTCCCAGAGTGACTGACAAGTGACTGAGTCCTGTGCCAGCACCACAGAGTGCAGCACAAACGCTTTTGAAGTAACCAGGGAGAAGCTGGACCTTGGAAAAGTCGGTGAGTGCTCCAGCCCACCCCCATGGCAGCAGGAACACGGGGTGCACCACAAAACCTGCTGTGTTTTACTGTGTGTGCTCAGCACCCCGGGACAGCACAGGGACAACCAACAAGCCACCACAGAGCAGCCAAGGTGCCACTGCAGCATCCCAGGGGGGGGTTGCACTGCAGGGATGGTCACAGACCATTTCAAGGGTGCTCTAAGCCCTGTGGCAGCACAGCCAAGGGAGGGTGTTCCTGAAGACTGGGTCTGCCCTGGGAATTTNGCAGCTCTGCTGGGAGGGAAGGTGGGAGAGTTGGGATTGTTCAGCCTGGACAGGAGAAGCTTTGGGGTGACCTGAGTGTGGCCTTGCAGGGCCTGAAGGAGCTACAGGAAAGATGGAGAGAGACTGTTTGCAAGGGATGGAGGAACAGAACAAGGGGGAATGGCTTCAAACTGCCAGAGGGCAGGGTTAGATGGGATACTGGGAAGGAATTGTTCCCTGTGAGGGTGGGGAGGCCCTGGCACAGGTTGCCCAGAGAAGCTGTGGCTGCCCCTGGATCCCTGGAAGTGTCCAAGGCCAGGTTGGAGGGGGCTTGGAGCAATCTGGGCTGGTGGAAGGTGTCCCTGCCCATGGCAGGGGGTGGAACAAGGTGATTTTAAGGTCCCTTCCAACCCAAACCATTCTCTGATTCCATGATTTTTCCTTAGAAAAAGGGGTCCCATGGGTCCCATGAAGGCTCCCCGTGGGACTCAGAAAGGGGGGAGCAGTGTCCATGGCTCTGCTCCTGGGCATCCCCAGACTCTTGGTGCAGCACAGAGCTCTGCCCATCCCCACTGCCAGCAATGCTGTGTTGTTTAATTCAGGCTGGAAGCTTTTGGCTCTCAGAAATCCATAGCCCAGAGTGTTACACACCTACACACCTTGAAAGCAAGGGCTGAAGCCTTGATCTTGATACAGTGAGATATTGTGGTTGGTGCTGTAAAAATACAGATGCTGAGGGCATGAACCTGGACTCATTCTCTTGGAAAAGCACTGAGTCCTGGAATGTGCTTTCCACAGTGAGCAGGTAGCTGCCATGGGAAACTGGGCCCGTCCCAGGACAGGGCTGAAAGGTGCAGAATAAGGAGTTGCACAAAGGCAATGGCTCCACCAGTCCCAGTATTTCCTTCCAGCTGAAAGATTCGAATTCTGTAATCTCACCACAGCTTTTGTTTGGTTTGTGCTTGCTTGGGGTTTTTTTCCTTACAAAATACTTGAGAATTCAACCAACCACATTAGAGAAACACATTTTCTCAAGTTAACTCCCTTAGCAACAGATTAATTTGCTAAAGGTATTAAAAACTATGAGAACCCCTCCATTTTGAATCCTTTGTGACTCTTTGACTCTGTTAGTCGAGACCTGCAGGAAACAAGTGAGCACTGTGGGGAGTACAGGGAAGCTCCAGTGGCAGCTCTTCCCACAGATAGAGGGAAATGGAGTCCAGGACAACAGGTCGGGTTCTCCAGCTGAGAGGAAGGTGATGGGCACAGGGCTCTTATCCAGAGTAGGTGAATCCTTTCACAGCTCCCTGTCCAGCCCCAGCATGTGCTGGGATTCACCAGAACAGGAGAGGACACGGAGCCTCGGGGCTGCTCAGCACAGCCCTCCCCGAAGGAACTGGATCACAAAACTAACACCACGTGGGACTCCTTAAGCAGATTGTTCTGCCATTAAAAAACAAAAGCTGAGTGTACACAGCGTTCCCACCTCCTGGGAACCGACTGGCTCCTTCAGAACACACCCACACAGGGCTCCTGAAACCCTGAGGGGACTGAATGATTGCAGCCTTTTTGTGGGTTTATTTCTTAACCATGAACACGCTCACCCCTCAAAATCATCCCATTTCCAAGATTTAATGAGCTGCCCAGCGGAGTGCTCACCCATTCCCAGATTAGGGCAGGCACACCCTGCCCCAGGGAGCCCTGTTGGAGACCTGTGGGGAAGAGCTACTGCCCAGAGCAGAGTGAAACCTTGAGTCTGAGGAGGCTCCATCAGACCCAGGACCCAACACCGCCTGGGAAAAACCCAGGGCATGTGGCTGAGCACTGTGCATTCCCCAGCTCAGTTCCTGTTGTCCAGAACCTCTGTTCCTGCATCCAGCAGAGTCATCCCACTGACCCCCTGCCAGCCCATCTTAGCGGGAACCTCACAGAAAAAAAAAACAAACCAAACATAATGTGCTTGGAAATTAAAAATTAAACCTTCAAAGGGCTCCTTCAAAGGGAAAAAAAGGAGGAAAAGAAAATACAAAATTTTCAACTGCGGAAAAAAGAATAGTCAAGAGATACAAACGCACCTCACTTTGTTTACACTGACCTGTGCCAAGGAAAAGATGGAACTGTGATTCCTTAAATCGTCCCGACAAGGAAAGCTGTTTCTCCTTCAGCCTGAGCCCAGATAAATGAGGGGCCACCCAGCCAGGGCTGCCTCCCCACCCTGGACAGCAGAGCTCGGAGCAGCCCTGGTGGAGCTGCCAGAAGCAAGGGGCCGTTCCCACACGGATACACCTCACAGGCAGCCAGGGGCTGATCCCACATGGATACACCTCACAGGCAGGACCTGTGGGATACACCCCACATGGACCTCTTCTCCAGCTTGTCCAGGTCCCTCTGGATGGCATCTGGGTCTTCAGGTGTGACCTCCTGAGCCATCAGAGCAGGTCACAAGTGCACAAGCACTCAGCACCAGCCTTCCTGTGCCAGGAGGCCTTTTCAGGTCCCCAGTACTCCCCAGCAGCTGCTCACTGCCTCAGCCCAAAGGGGCTGAGGGTAAATCAACATGTTACCACTTACCTCAGCACTGCTGGCCCTGAGCTGCCCTGGCTCAGAGGTGGCTGCTTCCACCTGAGTTCAAGAATGGTTTCTAAAGGTTTCCTCATACATCCTGTACAAGTAACAGATCTGAGATTTCCTTCTAGGAGCTGGGTCACATTGAGACACCTTTAGGAGGACACCCCCTCTCCCCTCTGTTCCCCAAAACTCTGTGCCACTTGCTGGGGTTTTCACACTACACCCTGTCCTCTGCAGAGTGGCCAACAGCCTGCTCAGCACCCACCCTATTCCACAGGGCCTTCTTTACTGTTCTCTTTCCAGCTGTCATCTGCTGTGTTCTTACCTCTCTAATGGAGACCAGAGCACCCAACAGCCTCTGCAGCCATGGGTGGGTTTGGAACTGCAGAGCCACAGTACCACAGGAACATCCCCACGTGGTGCCCCACAGCCCCCAGGGGGGCAGACACACACTCACCCAAGCTGCTCAGTGCTCTTGGAATCACTGGATCACTGAGGTTGGAAAAGCCCTCCAGGATCACCAAGTCCCCCCTGTGCCCCATCCCCACCTTGTCCCCAGCCCAGAGCACTCAGTGCCACATCCAGGCCTTCCTTGGGCACCTCCAGGGATGGGGACTCCAAACCTCCCTGGGCAGCCCCTGCCAGGGCCTGACCACCCTCTCCAGTGCTCAGGGCCAGCACAGCAGCAGGGCAGGGATGGGGCCCAACACCATCCAAGGCAGCCCCAGCAGGGTGGACAGGGCTTGGCAGCAGATGCTGGGTCTGAGTGAGAGACCCCAGTGCCTGCAAGGGCCAACAGACCCCAGACCTGCTCTCCTTGCCCTCATGTTTCTAACCTTTGGTGGGAGGGGAGAGTCCAAAGGGGCCCCAAATCACACCAGGATGGGAGGGAACACTAAGCAGAGAGGTGCCTCCACAGCTTCACTGGGAAGTTCTCTGGTGAGAATTAACAGATAACTGTTAAAAAGGCTACAACTGCAAGGAAAACTCCAACAAAGCAACCAAAACCAAAGGCCACCCAGGTAAGGTGGAATGTTAAAGCCTGACCTCAAGGTTTATACTGCAGATCTATCACAGAGCTTTTGCAGATAATTGAGATAACGATACCCAGCAAGACCTTCCCAACCCGTCCCAGGAGCCCAGCGAGGCTGCACTTTTACAGTGCATTTCTGACAGAAAACAGATGAGATCTGGCTCCTCTGCTCTCATTGGGAGCAGCCTCAACCTGAGCAGCAGCAACTCTGCTTAGAAACTATTACCCAGTGCTAGAGCAGGTCAAGAAGAATAAAAAGTGCTCTGTGTTAGAGGCATTCTGAGGACTGCACTTGCCAACACTGAGCCAGAACCAAGCTCATGTTCTTACCACAGGGTTTACAGCACCTTTACAAGCATTTCAGATCAGTGGCTCCAACAGGCACCTCACCACACCCAAGGCTTCAGGAGCAGCTCCCTGTGACCCCCAAAGCCAGCCCAAGAACCACAGCACCAGGGTGTAACCAGAGATTGTCACCCCTCACTGCCCTTGGACCGGAACTGGGACAAACAGAGCTGTGCAGCTGCACACGAGTTTGTATCGTGGAATGGTCTGGGTTGGGAGGGACCCTCAAGATCATCTTGTCCCAGCCCCTGCCATGGGCAGGGACACCTTCCACTAGACCAGGCTGCTCCAAGCCCTGTCCAACCTGGCCTTAACTCAGCATGGGACCGAGGGCTTGGAGACATCACTCATCCATTCATTTGACAAATTAAGTTCAAACGTTTTTTTATTAAGCACATTCCACAGTACAAAGCTTTAGATCATGAACAATATCTGTACAATTTAACAGTTTCAAGAAGCTGTTCATACACCAACTTTCCAAACAGATAATTGGCAAACATAATTACAAGTTAGAATTAGACTATCCCAGTGCTTTGAAACATTAATATCGCAGTAATGTACAGTTGCTCAATTATGGTTAGCAAAACAAAGTCCAGAGTGCAGCCAGGATCACTACCATGAATCCCAGGAGTCGAGTTCCTTGGGTGCCAATCACAAAAGTCCACTGCTATGTTACACAAAGCACAAAGAAGTTTAGACTGCATGTTCAAATACCATTATCTCCCAAGGAAAAACAGGAATTTAAATCTTACACATGCATTTTAACAAAAGGACTCCGCTCTTCGGAAACAAATACCTTTTTCTTCAGGGCTGCAACAGACTTCTCTTTTTAGCCAGTTTAATATTAAAACTGTTAGATGAGAAGGGGAAAGTAAGACACTCGCACAAACTACTGCCAAGCTTACCAAAACTGCTCTTATGGACACTCAGAGCGTTGGATCTTCCGCGCTTCAGCCCCTTCGGGCACGGCGATGAAGGGATGAAAGGAACGGCGCTGAGGAACATGGAAATGGGAGTCTGACTCTCCCCATGCAGGGGGGAGGGATCACCTGCAGCTGCACTCCAGGGGGTTTGGTACCACCTCACAGCCGTGTGCTCCGAGCCCCCTCCACGTGGCTCCGGAGGGTCTTGGGGAGGGTCCCGGCCTCAGCCCCACCCTGGGACTGTAACGGGAGAAACCCAAGAGATGCTGCCAGGGCACAACAAAGACACGGGATGTACACACGGCCAGAGGAATGACGGGACATGTCTGTGCCAGCACAACCTCCCCAGGACAGCGGGAGCATTCACACCAAGCTGGCCTGGCACGGGACAGGAGCCCCACGGCTGAGGCTGATGAATGCCCCCCTCTGACTGATGCACATCTCACCCTGACCTAAGGAAGTGCAGCTGTACAACCACAGAAATCACAGGGGAGACTATGAGAACTTAAGAAACTATGGAGTTTCTAACAAAACCATGCTAACGAGGAGGAACCAGGACATCGCAACGTGGTCACAGCAGATTGTTATGGAAAACCAGCCTGGGAATGAGCACAGAAACCAGACTGGGAGGGACCTCCACTCCACTGTAAGGAAGTGTTACAAACCAAACATAAATAAATGTAACTTTGGCCCATGGTATCTTCTCCACTGAGCAGCCAAACTAATGCTACTGAAGGACATCAGCAGGTGTCTGTGAGGACCTGCTGGTGCTAAAGACAGACATCTGTAAATACCGCGGCACAAAAATATAAGATACAGAACATAAATTAAACAATTTTTAATTTTTAAAAAGTTTAGAAATTACATTTTAAAATATGTAGTTCCCATTAAAAAAAAAAAAACACAAAACCAAAGCAAAACAAAAGAAACAAAAAAAAAAAAGGAACCAAAAACAACTAATGAATACTGAAAACCTCCTTTTGCAGAGAAAACATCTAAGTAATTCATGTCCCCACCAGTGCCACAGTCAGGACATCCTGCTGCCAAGTGCTACCACATTCTGTGTTAGTGTGTACTGTCAGGAAATCCTGACTCTGGCACCAGAGGTTTTTGTATGTACATCATATCTACATGCTTACACAGTATCTGAAATGAGGCAAGCACACATGGGGAGGGGTTACGAGAGCAAACATCAGGAAGCGCAGGACGGCTGGAGTACAGAGCACAGGGAAAAGGAAAAGACAGTGCTATACAACTAGTTCAGATAACCTAGCCTGAATTACAGGGAATCTTTAATTTAAAAGAAATTATTGGTGCAGAAACAAGTAAACTGTCATCCAAAAATATTACTGAGCGAATCAGAAATATCTGTAAGAGTCCAACGTACACTCCTATGAACAGAACGGGCTCTGAACCTGGCATGAGTAACGCCTAAAGGACAGTGGTGACTGGAAAGCAAAGCTCTGTACATTCTGGGCATGTGTTTGGCACCCAAATTTCATTGGAGAATGTTTTTTTTTTTTCTTTAAAGTCAGACAAAAGTGCAAAGCAATATAAATTAGGCCAAGTCCTTTCTTGACTTCTGATTTATTTCTGAAAAACAAGCCATCAGAGTTCAGTTTCTATGGACAATTTACATGTGAAGCTTTGGATTTCTCACGGCAGGGAAGGATAGGCTTCTGAAATTCATCTACTCCAAGTCAGTGAATTTGTAGCAAATTCAAAGACGACCACTGAGAGCAGGGAAGATTAAGAAATTTAGATATAGAATTGTGCTGCTTTGCAACTACACAGCATCTAGAACCAATTCTGACTTTAGCTGTCAATCAACATCTTCAGGCATGTAGTAGCCAAAAATCCAGTAGTTCAAGACTGTGGAACCCTGAAAAAGACAAAAGACAAGTGAACTGAGAAAAGGCACAAATCAAACAGCATCCAGAGCTGGGCAGGCCCTCACCATCCTTGGCTGGAAGGAAAAGGGCAGAGCAGCTGGAGGACATGACCCTGTGCAGCACATGGAGGGGTGCTCCCTGTTAACATGGCCCTTCCTCTGGGGCAGAGGCACCCAGGGACTGTGTGCTGTGGGATATCTCTGAATTCCATGCAGCAAGAGCCAGGCTCTACAGGGCACTGCTCTCTGCAGGGCACTGCTCCTTGGGGGCTCTCCCAAGGCTGGCAGTTTTCTTAGACATGTAAGAGTCAAACCTGCCCCGGGCACTGCCAGGTGACCCCCAGCTCAGACCACTGAACCCCAAATAATGTTTACTCAAACAGTGACCCTCAGCTGCCAGAAAACTGTCCTTTCCTCCTCATACTGCAGAGCAAGAGTTTTGCACAGGAGGAAAGTTCAGTTGCTTTAGCACATGAGGAGCTTTTAAGAAAACAGACACAACACTCAAATACTTTGATATTTTGTTGACTTTTTCCAGCCCGATGACTCCCTTATCAGCTTGTGCAAGTTCTGACTGAAGTTAAATCTGAACTTTGCTTGTATCTGCCACTTCCCTAACATTTTTATGGACTAGGGAGAACTTTCCTCTTCTGATATGAAATTCCCATGAAAGGTTAAAACATCCGTAGGCACTTCCCCCTGATTTCCCTTCCCCCAGCCCGAGGCCTAGTGCTTAATATAAGAATATTAGACAATCATATGGTAACAATTTTTATCATGTTACAATAAACAACAGGAATTCAACAGAAAGCAATAAAACTCTCACAGCCAATTGCCAGGACTGTCAAAAATGATCCACTTTGAAGAGGCCTCACATTGCAAAGCCTGTAAAAACGTGTGCAGGGCTGCTTCAAAATTCAGATGACTGTAATGTTTGAAAGCATATTAAACTGTTTCATTAAATGTCATAATGAAATATTAGCTGTTTGACCATATTTTTATGTAGATCCATGGGTTTTGGATTCTGAAGTCAGGCAAACCTGTCAAAAAGTGACATCATAGGATCTCTCCAGGAGAGGAAATAGCTATTAAGGGACTGTCATTACCAACACAAGTCCCAGGACACGGGGGCTCTGTGGTTCCAGCTGTGTGTCATGGGACAAGCCAGACTGAGCCGTGCAGAACTGTCAAGTGTGCAGAATTTGAACTGCAGAACACCCTGCCAAATGCATTTCATATTCCACTGGCAAATCCCAATGACAGGGAGTCATCTGGGTCACGTGGCAAGGAGGTCCCACACCAGCACGTCCGACACTGGTTCAAGTGAATTGATATAAATTTTATTCAACTCCTAATGTCTTGACCCAAGGGAAGGGTTGGACCTGTGTCAGGGCAGGGTCAGGTTGGATCTCAGCAAAAGGTTCTTCCCCCAGAGGGTGGTTGGCACTGCCCAGGCTCCCCAGGGCAGTGGGCACAGCCCCAGAGCTCCAAGAGCATTTTGACAACGCTCTGAGGGACAGGGTGGGATTGTTGGGGTGTCTGTGCAGGGCCAGGGGTTGGACTGGATGATCCTTGTGGCTTCCTTCCCACTCAGGACATTCTGTGATTCTTTCATGCTTAAGACACACCATGTGTAACTCCTCCACAAACCAAAGCTAATAAAAGAAGCCCAATATACTTCTGTAAGAAAAGAATTGGTTTATCTCAAATTATCTTCAAGCTAACAGAAGCAAGCAATGGTGCAGGGACTAGAAGACAGACTGTTCCTAAAATGCAGCCTGTTCTGTCTGACTGAGAAAGCAAGAAAAATAAATAATAGAATTACTCAGAAAGGAGGAAAAGAAGTTTTCCATTGAGAGGCAAAACTATTTAGCCTTAAGAAGCCTTGGAGTTCCCACAGCAGCAGCTGACTTAGGTCTGGACCCAGGGGCACAAAGCCAATGGCAGGGACAGGACAGTCCCTGGGGACATATCAGTGACAGCACCGAGCTCTCCACAAAGGGATGCAAGTGTGTCCTCTGGGATCAAACAGAACAAGGGAGGCAGCACTGGAAGGCTTTTGGGGGAGTTTCAGGAGTTCTCTCCCATGGAGTTGTGTTTTTAGCCAGGTCCCACCCTGTACAGACATTCAGCTCAGCAGTTGGGCCTTTCCAGGTGTCTGTTGTCCCTCTGCAGCAGGATGAGCAAGTCCATGAGTTTCACCAAACTACTCTACAGCAGTGTTCCTAAAACGTGGCCTTAAGGGAAAGTTTAAATGGGATTCTGCACATGGCTCATCATCACATCATTAGACTTCTTCCTTAATCACAGCCTGATGAGGTGGAGTATTCACAGCTCAGGCAGAGGCAGCTGCCTTGGCTTTTTCTAGAACAAGCAGAGTTCAGCAGCAGGGAAGGCAGCCAACACTTCCCCAGCAGTGCTTCCAGATGAAAGGAAACTCAGTTTGAAGCAGGAGCATCTCAAAGTATGTCTTCACAAGGGAAGGTATTTCCTATCCAGAAGCAGAGATCCTACAGCAGTGGCAAACCTGAGGAACACATTGCCACAGCAGGAACAAATGTATCCAGATAACAAAAATCCACTCTTATGTGAAGATAGAGAAAGCTCTTCACATCACATTTCAGCAAAGCATTATCTACTTCAAATAAAATAACTCATTTCTGTTGAGGCAATGTCACTCCATCCAGTCTGGCACGGGCAGAGACTGCTCTGCTCTGGAAAGGCAGTGCCTGTGTTTCCATGTCCCAGCTCTCACTGCTGTGTATAGTTTGAAGCTCAATTGCTGGCATAGGGAAAAGAATCCACTGTCCCAGCAAAGGAATGTACAGAAGAGCCTTTGAGCACTAACTGGAGCTGACTGGCAGGAAAAGGGAAACAAAACAGGCCAAGTTCCTGGGCACCATTTTGGACAGCTCTGAGCTGTCGTGGTGCCCAACACGACATGACATTGAGCTCTGAGGGCTTTCTTTGCTCCTTGTGGTGCTCACAGAACTGCTCTTTCCTGCTGAGCACTTGTCCAAAGCTGCTGTCCATCATAATAGCTTTCTACAAAATGCCTGAAGTACCCAATTCCAAACAGGAGGGTGAGATAACAAGACATGCTGAAGTGTGACTGCACAAAGACTAGATGGTGAAAGAAGTGGCATAAAAAGGCTTTATTCGCTTAAGGAAAACTTCATCTTGCTGTTTTGGCTAAGCCAACCTGCAGGCAGGGGGAACATTTCAGATATTTATAACATCCAATAAAAGGAGGGAGCCTTCCTTACCTTCTGAGGGCAGTAAAGTGCAGACTGTTATCTGGAGATGTAAGTGTATGTTCTAGATGGAGAGCGGGTCTCGTTCTGGGCACTCGGTGGCACATTTAAGAAATCCCAAATCAGAATTGTATCGTCATGGGAACTACTAATGATCTGAAATTCATCAAACTGGAGCCTAAAGACACGTCCTGAATGTTCCTGTGAGCAACAGGCAAGAAGTTAGCAAGGCAAAACACTTCAGTACATTGGCATCACATGTGTATCTGGACACAGGACAGCGTGTTCAAACTCTGCTGTGCTGGCTCAGAATCCCTTTGTTAACACTGCACACAAATTCAAGAAAAGCTGCTTTTGTATGTAAGTTTTTTACAGCAAAACTCACTGCTTCCACATCCAGTGCCTGTACACCCTGAGCCTCCTTCAGCAGGGCCAGCCACAGGCTGGGAGTATTCCAGACCTGCCTATCCATCAAGGAGCAGCAATTTCGGAGACTGGTTGGCACCAATGCTCTCCCAGGGCTCCTTCTCTTGCAGAATTCTCTGCTGACTCTGTTTTTGTGCAGCCCCAAAACACCACATCCCAGCTTCACCCAGAGATGCTGCTGGAGGATCCTCAGGGCTCACCATGAGCCAGGAGGTCAAACACTGCCATAGGAAGGGAGGTGGAACACATGCTCCGGCAGCTCTGCCAAGGAATCTCAAAATGGCACCAAGAAGCCCAGAGAAGGGTCTCCTCTCAGTCCTGCTTCTCCATTTTTATTCACTTCAAAATCAGGACACTGCCTTTATTGGAGAACTAATCCCAGCTGGCAGAACGATCCCCAAACTCTACCTGAGCTACATGATATCCACAGAAGGAAAACAATCAACTTTTTCACTAAAACTAAATAAAAGAATAGTTAAATCTCATCTCTATGAAGAGACTACTGAAGGGAAAGAAAAACAAGAAGCACCTCTGGCTACATAAGCCCTTCTCTAGGTGATGGCAAGGCCAAGCATATGCACACCTACAGCCATTAACTTTGGGTTGCTATCAGCTTGTCAAATTGACTCCTGAAGGAAAATTCCACCCACATTTTGATTAAAACAACAATGAATTCATTTCCCCAATCTATTTTTAATCAAGTCAGCTGTCATAAGCCAAAACCCTAATTATAAAAAAAATATAACTTAAGCAACAGCCTTAAATGTGACAATCCTTCGAAGGGATAAGTGTTCCTGTGGCAACCCCATTTCCCTTTCCCAGCTATTCCTTGCAAAGGGAAGGGTTACGAGAAAAGTTTGGGAAAGGCTCCCAAGATTCCTCCCCTCTTTTTAATAAAGAGGAAATTTAAAGCCAGCCCTACAGTGATATTAGAGGAACACACCAATAACTAGAAGGATTTGATACAGTGTCATGATGATTTTTTTTCCTGTACGAGCACCTGAGAATCCCGAACTAGAAAAACCTGATCTTTCATTTAAGCTCAGAGCAAATCATTCAGGATATGACAATAAATGTTTCTTTACCCTTAAGCACTCTAGACCTCATAAAACATGCTGACACTCCCACCTATCCCACTGTAATGCAACAGAACATCCCTCACCAAGAGAATACTTCAGACAACCCCAAAAGAATGAGGTTTTACGTACCACTAACGTACGCAAGCACAATGTACTTGCTGGGGCACGAGGGTCAAGAGCAGCTTGCAAGTCCCAAACTTTAATTTTGCTAAAAGGAAGAGAAGGTCATTGTGAAAACACTGTTTCAAATATAAGCATAGAAAACAACATCCAAAGCCCTGGAAAGCTTGCCAGGTTTTCCCTACAGCTAATTCCTCACGATTAAGTAAATTGTGAGAAATCTGCTGTCACTAAAATACTAAAACTCAATCTTGTAAAACACAGGTAGCTTGGTGTTTCTTTTCAGCAGCAAATGCTGTGGTGGCTTTCTGATGGTTGTATGACAGACAAGTGGACTGTGCACACACAGACCCCTCTGAGGGTGGGAATGAAGCTGGGCTGGCCAACCCCAGGGAGACACTGATCCCAAATAAAAGGCTCCAGACAGACAGTTCCAGAATTGTTTTCAGTAACTCTGCTGTTCAGGCAGAGAAAGAAACGGAGGGTTTGGACATGGATGTAAAATGCCATGAATCCATCCAACACTGAAAACACTGAGCGAGACAGAGATGTCAGTGGTGGGATCCTGCCCTCAGCCCCACAGAAACGGTCCCTGAAGACTTCTGAGAGCCCCACAAAATAAATTAACGCCCATAATAAACATTTTTAGTGTGCTGCCTTCGAAAACTAGGAAGTTTGAACTACTCTGAGCACACAGGACCTGGCAAGGAGTGATTCCTGAGGGAACAAAGCAATGCCACCTCAGCCAACCAAAAGTTTACTTATGATGGAAAGTCAAACTCGAATGATAACACAATTTAGGAGTGTGCTAAAGGGCACCAGAAAAGCAGCTTCTTGGCCACTTAAAACTGTGCTGAAATGCTGAAGCAGAAGCCTCTTGGGTATACACTGATCCATTCACCAAACCAGGAGAGACCCCTGGCCCAGGGAACACAAGGTTCAGGGGCTTTCAAAAGACAGTTCACTAGAGGCAAAATTTTTGGCAACTGCTTCCCAACATACCCATCGTAGGCTCCACTAACAATCCTCTTGTTGTCGAACCTGATGCATCGAACCAGCTCTTCATGGCCTTCTAATACCCTTAAACAGGCACCACATTCGATGTCCCAGAGCCTGCAGAGAACAGAGGAGGGAGGCTGAGCACTGCAGCTTCAGCCTCACACCCAGGGATTTAAATGTGCTACTGACTGGTTTCCTGGGCAAAATATCATGTAATTTGCTCAACTGCATAAGAGAACCATGCATGTCACTGATAAGCAGCTGCAGCTTATCAAAATTAGTGTAGTCATTCAAAATTATATGGAAGTAAAGCTTAGGTCAGTGTTATCCTGGGAAACTGTAACACACCTTTTTCTATCTGCACAAATGGTTGATTAGAAGTTCAGGAAATCAGAAAACCAGTGAGCAATGTCTTCCCCATCTCTCCAAGCAGAAGACAAGGTGATATAGCAGTAGGCAAGAAGTTTAGTTTAGTTTGAAATAAACCCATGGCCCACTTTTTCACAGGGCTGTGATATGTTTACTCTCACACTGCACTAAGATCCATTCATAAATCATCTGCTCCAATTGGAAGCCATGCCAAGGATGTGCAGGAATCAAAAAAGGGGGAAATCCTGTTTTCCCTGGTCAAATGGACACTGTTACACAGGAACAGCCTTGGGCACCCACCTAATGGTGTTGTCTGAGGATCCACTGACCACCAGCCGGTCCCGGTACTGCAGGCAGGCGATGCCGCGCTTGTGCCCGTTCAGGGTCCGGACAAACTCACATGTGCTCGTGCTCCAGACCTGGGCAGCACAGGAGAAACTCCTCTGAGGGTTACACCACACCAGCTTTATGGAGTTCAACAGAAACCACTATGAATTCACCAACAGGACAGCCCTGAGGCTGAGCTTTTGAAAACCCCCAGTGCATCTTTACAGGCAAAGAGGGTCCCTGGTGCCCCGGGGACCCAGCAGTGACACTGAGCACTGCCACTGCACAGAGCAGGAGGGTTGCATATAAAATGTTTTCAGGGGTTACAGACTGCCCCAAATGACATCACAAATTTGATTACACTTGAATATTGGTAAGTTAAAAATCATTTTTAAAAGTGGAAGTTATCACACACAAAAACCCCACATTTTTTTACCAAAGAATTTACTAGCACACTACTAGTAAAGAGAAGGCCCAAACTGTGGCCTTTGAAAGTTTGATGGCTGCTTGTTTCTTAACATTAAAGGATTCAAACCACTTTGCCCATTTTTAATGAACTGTAATTGAGGTTGTAATGCAGAGTATCAAGTGGCTCATTTTCCAACACAGCGCAGCAGGATCTCTGGCAGAGATTTGGACATAGAACTGCCAAGAACTTCTTGGCCCAGGCTAAGGCAGCTCTGGTTCAGAGAGGGCAGGGTGGAAATGCCTTTGTTACATATTAGTACACTCGGGGTAACTCAAATCTTCTGGTATGTAACAGCCTTCAAATACAGGCTCTTCAGCCTTCAAACATGGCACAGCCTGGCTGAGCTGCTGGGAGGGCACAGTGAGGAGACTGAGGGGAGAGCTAAGGGCAGTTCCAACTCCCTGGGCAGGGACAGAGGAGGGGCAGGACTGAGCTCTGCTCTGGGGGGACCAGGGACAGCACCCAGGGAAGGGCTGGAGCTGTGTCAGGGCAGGGTCAGGGTGGATCTCAGCAAAAGGTTCTTCCCCCAGAGGGTGGTTGGCACTGCCCAGGCTCCCCAGGGCAGTGGGCACAGCCCTGAGGCTGCCAGAGCTCCAGGAGGGTTTGGATGATCCTCTGGGGCACAGCATATTCTGGGATTCTGTGAAAGGCATTGCTGATGAATTTCACATCTGGACAGCACTGCCAAGTGAAATTAAAAATACCCATTGGAAATAGGCACAAGATGTTCCACATTCAACAGACCAACCCATCTTGAGAGTAGAGCTCAAACAGCAAATGTGCTTTGCTTTTCTGCAATTGTACCACAGAAGCCACAAGAATATTCAAGCACAGTGACGTGCACAGACACCAACTGCCAGCAAGAGGCAGCCAAGGGGGAACAGGAAAGGCAAAGGCCCAGAGCTGCTCATGGCTGTTCCGAGCCGAGGACGCTCTGAGGCTTCCCTGGCTTGGTGGCCACGCAGAGCTGGACTAGAGCTGTGCCCACTTACTTTGATGGTCCTGTCCCCTGATGCTGACACAATGTACTTGTCATCAAAGTCCACCACATTGACGGCAGCGCGGTGGCCGACCAGGACCCGGCGCAGGGTGATGTCCGTGGGCGAGGCCATGTCCCACACGGCGATGGATCTGTCCTTGGAGCACGTCACCATCAGGCCATTACTGAACCTCAAATGAAGCACTGCCTCGTTGTGATGGATCAGCGTGTTCAGAACTTCACCTGTATTTACATCCCAAACCCTGCGAGAGAAAACAACGTATCCCAGGTGAAGGGTGACAGCTCTGCAGGGCAGGAACGTGCACAGGTCTGTCTGCTCTCTAACAGAGCTCTCTGGCTGCTTAGCCCCTGCAGGGCCTGGGGAAAGCAGGGACATGAGTGCTGGGATGTATTCTTGTCACCTCACACCCACAGATAACGACTAACAGCAGCAAATAATTAGGCAGGAAATGCCTAAGCTGGGACTACTGCTAAGAGAATAAGCTACTTAGCAACTCTACAAACTTTTCCAGGATGACTAAAGTTTGTATGATGGAACAGACCAAATCAAACACTATCCATATGGGGTTTTTCCAGTTTTACACCATTCATTCAGATTCCATCCCCTTCAGTGTAGCAACTGGGATGCAGCATCCTCCAGAGCTACCTCCCAGCTTACATGAAGCGTAAAATCACTGCTTAATTTACCATATTTGAAGGGGGTTAAGCTCTTTTAGAGACACTCGTGTTGGCAGACCAATGCAAGGCACTAGAGGAGACAAGGCCCTTCTACTGAACTGCACCTGAGGGTCTTCATACTGGGACATCTACTGACCAGTAAGATCATAGAAGAATTTAAACTCACTATGAGCAAAATTGCAGTCAGACAATGCTCCATATGTACTAAACACCCTTTCACTAATAGTCACAAGAGATGTCAGAAGGCAGTACAACAAACCATAAAAGAAGAAATTATTGTATAGTTGACCATCAGCCACTCTAAAACTTTAGGATATCCCTTGAATCACTCAGGTCATATTCCCTCAAAATTCTTAAAGCTAGAAACAGGAGACAGATTTTGTAAAAACATTACTTAATGAGATGCTTTGCTAAGTATGAACATCTTGCTTCTGAAATAATAGTATCACACTTGTATCAGGGATGTCTTTTGATATTTAGAGATTATTTGTAAATATCCCCAGCCTTGATACTCAAATCATCTTTGTGCAAAAACTCAACACTCACCTCACTGTAGAATCTGAAGATCCAGTTACAATGACTCTTTCATCATATTGCAGACAAAGAACTGAGCCAGTATGTCCCGTTAATACTTTTAAACATTCCAAGCTTGTTTTGTCCCAAATCTATTAAAAACAAGAAGGATAAGTGGCTTATCAAGAACATGGATCCAAGACTTGAAAATTGTCATAACTGTGAGGGAAGGAGGAAAACTAGAGCCCCGTGAGGAGTGAGTCTGTCCCATCAGTGGGCCTTGTCCTTCCTTTCAGCTTAAGGCAAGTCTTGATGCAAGTTTGGTTTGAAATGACCAACCATCATGGAAAGATCAAATCCTGTCTGGCAAAAGGAAAAGCCATGGACAGTGAGCATGGAAGCAAGCTGGCAGCATGCCAGCAAACCCTGGCAATGCCAAAAATCCCAGCGAAGGACAGCGGCACACACACACTGCACCCACCTTGTGGGAACACTGATCTCACAGGAATGTCTTTGTGGTCAGCAGAACCAATCCCTGCCTGGCAGTGCCCAACATTTCCAGAGCTAAGTGCAGGTGCCAACCCTTCCAGGCTCCAGCAGACATGTCACCCCCCGAACCCTGCCCAGATAAACCCTGTCCCACGAAGAGACATGGGAACCAAGGCAGCACAGGCAGCCAGCTCTAAAGCTCCACTAACAGCAGTGTTTACCTTGATGGAGTTGTCTCGTAGGCCACTGATGATCTTCTCATCATCATACTGTAAACAGTAGACCCCTTTGCTGTTCTCGGAGCGGCACTGGATCCTCTGCAGGTTGTGTCGCCCACACCGCCAGTTGGACTCTATAGTCTGGTGCCAGGGGGAGAATCAGCAGTTAGTGCCAAGATTAGAGCAGGAATGCTCCAACACACACAGCTTCCTACTTTTAAACATGCCATCCCTAAATCTGAGCTACGTAAAACTTCAATGAATCTTTTCTCCCCCCTCAAGAAAAATACACAAACCACGATGAATTCGAATTAGCACTTCTGTAATTTGCCATGACTAAAGCTGTCATGGGGAAAATTATGGTCAGGCCACCTTAATGACAGTTTCCCAAGGAGCCACTAGAGAGATACATTCAGTTCCTCCTCCCCCCAATATCTGTGTGATCATCTGACAGAAGCAGCAAAGATGAACCAGGAGCTCATAGAGCGCCATGTTTAGTCTCCCCTGAGTGACCAACATTACAAAACTGCTGAGTCCAACAGGTGGGTTAGGTGAGTTCTTGGACCTTTCCTTCCCCTACCCAGCCATATCACCTATTAATTGTAGCTACACACCTTAGAAAGGGATTTTGAGACATCAAAGCCTCCTCTAAGCCCATTGAAGCCTGATAAAAATAAAACTGAACAGGGACTTTATAAAGTTTCAAACAATCCGAAGTTGCTTTCCCCCTGCTCCTGCTTAAAATCTGTGGAAGGGTAGTTCTCCACATTTGTGTTCTGAGAGATATTTTTAAGGAAAGAGACCTGACATGCCTTAAAAAGCTGCAAACTATTTTACAGTAGAACCAGGATAATTATTGTGTTTTAATCGGCTTTATTACTTGTTAAATACTGTTGGTTTCAAAGCCATGTGGGATTTTGGACAGGAAGCTCATAACAACAACAATAAGGGAATGTGTGCACAGAACTCCAGGCCAACACCTGCAGCACCTGGACAGTCTGGAATGCTTTCACCTTCCAGCAGAGGCACCAAAACAGGCCACTTATTCAGCAATTCTCAGGGATTCTCCCCAAATACTGCAAGGAATCCTGGGGAGAAGCTGATTGACTGCCAGTTTGTTTGGAAAAGCATATTTATGACCCATATAATCCTATAATCCCAACTTTCAAAGCAGTAGCAGGCACCTCTGCAGCTCCTCCAAGACTCAAACCCAACACTTAGCAAAGACAGAAGCACAGTGTGACTATGACATCCCAATTCTAGGAAAGCATGTCTGCTTCAAGGGAAAATAACTTTCCACTTTGTTTTTCATCCATTTGCTACTTCAATTGTCTCCCATTATGCAATTTGGAGAGAATTATACACAGTCATAATACAAACCTGATGTGCCCCAGGAATTTGTCTAAATCATAAATACTAAGAGATGCTTCCAGAGGAGCAGCTGACAAGCCACTTATCCCCTCTCATTCTCTTCCAATTTGGTGGGGAAGCTGATGAAATTAGGATAATGAGGCAGCTGTCAGTTTGGGATCAGCTTCCCTGGCCAGGCAGTGCAGTGCTGATTGTCAGACTGGGAACTGGGCTCCAATCTGACACTGCTCTGCTCCAGACTCAGAGGGAGCAGCCTCCTCATTACGCTCCGTGCTCAGCATGGGATGGAGGAGAAGGACAGGCAGTTTTCAGGCTTTATCTAAAGATTTCTCATCTGCACTAAGTGGGCAGGACTGCAGCTCATTAACTCCTTTGCTGCTCCAGAGGTGACCCTCAGAAACAGGAGAGGACTGTAAGCAGTAACAGCATGAACCAATGTAATTATAGATCTGAAGGCAGAAGATTTAAAAATGTGACAGTAACACTGAGGAGACAGGAGATAGAGCATCAGAGATCCAAGTTATCAAATTTAAACTGTTTTACAAACTATCTGTGTTCAGATACTCAATTCTAAGACGCCTTAGGGGAGAGCTTCCCTAAAGCACTGTTCTTGGAAAGCTCTGCAATGAGCAGTTGCACAAAGCAGGTGCCAGATGAGCTGTGAGAGCTCCCACACCGCGTGAGCACTTCCAGGCTCCAGCTTCCTGCAACAGCCACCACCAACAGCTCCAGAACACACTGGGAACACACAAATCCCAACTGCTGCTGCTCACAGCCCCCAAACACAACAGCAGTGAGAGTTCATCAGCAGACACTGGGGACACACGGGGCCTTAATTCTTACAAATTCTTACAAATTCACTACTTAATACACTCCCTGTAAGAAAATGCTGGCTTCAAATAAAGGAAACGGAGGTCCCACCTATGTCTCTGTGAAGGCACCACAAAGCAGTAAGTCACATGCAGGTGCACATTTTCATTCTGTGAATAGAGGTCATGTCATGGAGACATTACACGGGGTGGCTACTGTGGGAAAATATCGTGTGTTTGTTGAGAACTTGTAAAATCCCCTTACACTGCGTAAATTCTCGGTGTGCTGGGAAGGCAGCCACCATACACAGAGTACACAGCAGCATTTCAATGGGCAGCAGAGTGAAACCAGATGTGGATGTATAGAGAAATAACATTATTTTAGATGACTGAACAGGGCTGAGTGGGTGGGCAACCTGGAGGACCCTCCGAGAAGGAACATGGTTAATACAATACTGGAAACCACATGAAAGCCTCTTGCTCTAGGAAATTTCTGGTTGTTACTCCATGGTGCAGTTAGTAAAAGTCTTCATCTGGAATCTCCTTCCAGGAGATATCTTACTAACCATGGATACCCTGAGCAGGTGGGCAGGGAGGAGATGACTGTGCTCAGGGACTCTCACAAACACCAAGGACTCAGTGAAGAGTCCCACTGTTTATTTGTGTGTTTATGGTTCCAAACCTAACACCAATATATTCAACACCCACTACTGTATTTTCAACAGATCCCCTCAAAAGTCTCCAAGATAACTGCCTCTGTTCTTGGCTTTCCCACTTAAAAGCAAGATGTTGCAGAACAGTCTCCTGAGTTCACACTTGGTTCTCACCCTTTGCTAAATGTTCACCAGAGCAACAGCAGCAAGTAGCTGACAAATGCTGTACAACCAACACAATCTGGGCATACAAGGCATAAAGACTATTTGCCACAGCAGGAAAGCCATTTGGCAGCTGAAGTGGTACACAAATGGATGTGGAAAAAAGGTATTTATGAGAAAAGTCCACATAGAAAAAGTAGTCCAAGATGTAGAGGTAAAGCCAAGGCTTGACCATGCCAGCATATATTCACTGGTACAAAGATGCACAGTGAAAAATGATGCAATTCATCAGGATTAACAGCTGGAACTATGTATCAGAAGTGTTAAGGATAACCTCCTATGAACAGGGTTTTTCCCACTGGATAACGTCCACTGTGTTCAGCTCCTTGGCTAACAACTGCATTTGTATCCTTGTGAATGTTATTGCAGAGTAAGTGGGTTTATCTTAATCCCATAAATCAAGGAGTTTCTGTTCCCTCTGAATACACAATTCTCCTGCAGGACAAATGGGGCAGGAAAAAGAAGAAGGAAGGTACACATTTGTTACGTACACAGGGATTTCAGCTGTTCGCTTCTTCAAAGAGAAAAAAGAAAACCCCTCCTGACCATGGCACAGGAAAGGCACAAGTAAAGGAACTTATGTCATCAGGGTAGAGAGACATACACTGTCACTGCCTCTAGGAGAGAGGAAGGAGTACTGCAAACCACCCTGCACCACACCCTGCCTTTTGTTTTCCTACTTCTGCACCAGGGGAGGGGCAGGTTGGACTTCAGGAAGATTTTTTTCGTGGAAAGGGTGGTCAGGCCCTGGCACAGCTGCCCAGGGAGGTTTGGAGTCCCATCCCTGGAGGTGTCCAAGGAAGGTCTGGCCATGGCAGTGAGTCCTCTGGGCTGGGGGACAAGGTGGGGATGGGGCACAGGGGGGATCCATGGGCTGGGAGGGCTTTTCCAACCTTAATTCTAGGATTTTACCACTAAGGATACTGCCTTTCCCTATTAATTCTCTCATCCTGTCCCACAGAAAGCCTGAATCAACCTGATCATAGAATCATTTGGTTGGAAAAGTCCTCTGAGATCATCCAGTCCAACCATTCCACAGCACTGCCAAGGTCACCACTAACCCATGTCCACAAGTGCCACATTCACATGGCTTTGAAATCCCTCCAGGGATGGGGACTCCTCCCCTGTCCTGGACAGTTGTGCCAGGGCTTGATGAAGAAATTTTCTTAATAGCCTAAACATCCCCTGGTGCCACACAAGGCCTCTGGTTCTGTCCCTTGTTACTTGGGAGAAGAGACCAACACCACTGTAGATTACCCCCAGTTAAAGCTAAACCCAGAAGAAAACAGAGTTACATGGAAGAAACTGTTGCCATGTTATATGGGAAGAGGCAGTAAACAGTAACAAATGAAACAAATACATGGAAATAAACCTGAACAAAGGGTAATTCACAGAAGTGATCAGCTGGGGTTTGGTATTTACATCACTTTATGCAAAAAGAAGAGTCAAGAATAAAAATCACCTTCATGAAGAATAACTGTAGCAAGTCGAATAGAGAAAAAGGGATTCACCAAACCCCACTAACATATAAGGAATATTAATTTTATATATATGTATGCAGAAATTTAAGCCCAAGATCACCAGCATGCATTGTTTAATACAAGCAGAAGTGCCCACTTTCACACACACACACACAAGGGGGGAAATTTCCAGTGATTGAAAAGTGGGCTTCTGGCATGATTCAGAGAAATTCCAGGATACTCAGGCTGTGTTTTTAAGAACAGTCCCAAATTACAGTGAGGCCAAAAAACAGCAGTGTATAACTGAGAGCTACTCACACCTGAACACTTTATGGGCTTTCAGCTCAGTTTGGGGGAAAAGAGCCCTTCCAGGATGGACTCCCAAGGCCAGAGAAAAAGCTGTAAACAGCAAAATCCAAAAATCTAAACGACTCTAGAGCAAAAGGAAACAGAAGCTTCCCCCAGTAAATGTCTCGGCAGAATTTGAGGCCTAAGATCCAAATGTGACAACACAAACTGATGGAGTGTGTCCCTTTCTGCATGAGACTGATCCCATAAGGATGGAGCTGCTCAAAGATCCACAAGAGCAACCATTCCAACCTCACTGCAGCTTCACTGAACCCTTTTTAAAGCCACATTTTAAAAGAACAGATCAACCTCCTGATGCTGGGTGAGATCAGTCTGGACAGTGGAACATGTTTATGTCTGACAGAGGAAGAGGAGAAGACATGGAGAATCTGCACTAAGGACTGCTGACACACAAGGAATCTAGGAATCACTTTGGGAGAAAGCTCACAGTGTAGTCCTGATCACTGAATCAAACCTGAGGAAAAGACAGCGTGATCTCCAAGTGTAAAAACAGTGTTAGACCAGCTGAGGCAAAACAGGTAAAATAAGGCAATGGAAACTGCCCTTTCAGACCCAAAGAACAGTCACTCAGCATCAGGACTATCTCACTGCCCAGGTGGTGGGAGGGCCACACTTGCTGACTGTGGACATGAGAGACACTGATTACTGCCAAGGAACTGAAGTGCAGCTCATGCTGTCCCCACAGCTCAGTTTCTGGGTGCTGTGCTGGCCAACCTTTGATGTGACACCAGTTGTTCTGTCCCCCAGGGAAGGAGTAGAGAATCCACTCAGCTCCTACTCAGCAGTCCCTGTAACAGGAAGATGCAGATGGACAAAGCAGATGCTCTCCCTGAATCACAGAATCAAGTGGGTTGGTAAAGACCTCTGAGATCAAGCCCAACCCTTGATCCAACCCCGCCGTGGTTCCCAGCCCATGGCACTGGAAGGTCTGTCCTCTCCACCTCTGCAAACCCAGCCATGAAGCACAGGAGCCCAAGAGGGATTCAAGAGCAGCACCTGCTGAAGGAAACCTTTTTCATGTCTGCAGTGCCATGATCACAGTAACACACACTGAGAGGTCTGGCTGGTTGTCTCTTAAAGGATCCTCATTTCCACCAATTAACAAACTTAAGATTAAAATGTCAAGCTTTTATGTTAGAGGTACAATATCAAAATATACTGACTTTAAATGGATTCCTGGTAACACCAAAGTGATGGAGGGAGGAGAAGTACCACTGTAAGTGCCAGATCTGGAGAGGAAATCTTAAAACTGCAAGCCAACAGCAACAAAAAGAGAGAGAGATCCTCTGAGGCACTTCAGTGACATGTGCCTCTGACTGTACAGAACACCTGACAAAAACCATGCTGCTGAAAAACAAAATTATTGCACCTTTTAGGTTCCATGTGAAACAACAACTAAGTTCAAGCACATCATTATAAAAACACCAAGTTCTTAGAAACACAGAATGTGCAGAGTTGGAAGGGACCCCCAAGGATCATCCAGTCCAACCCCTGGCCCTGCACAGGCCCAGCCCCAAGAGTCCCACCCTGTGCCCCAGAGGATCATCCAAACCCTCCTGGAGCTCTGGCAGCCTTGGGGCTGTGCCCACTGCCCTGGGGAGCCTGGGCAGTGCCAACCACCCTCTGGGGGAAGAACCTTCTCCTGAGATCCAACCTGACCCTGCCCTGACACAGCTCCAGCCCTTCCCTGGGTGCTGTCCCTGGTCCCCCCAGAGCAGAGCTCAGTCCTGCCCCTCCTCTGCCCCTGCCCAGGGAGTTGGAACTGCACTGAGCTCTCCCCTCAGTCTCCTCTGCTCCAGCTGAACACACCAAGTGCCCTCAGTGTCCTCACACACCTTCAAATCAAGGCCCTTCCCCATCTCTGTGTCCCTCCTTTGGACACTCTCCAATGGCTCAATCTCTCCCTTCCATTGTGTCCCCCCAAAGTGCCCCAATGTTGAGGTGAGGCCGCCCCAGGGCAGAGCAGAGTGGGACAATCCCCTCCCTGAGCCCCCAGGACAGGGATGTCCCTCCTGGCTGCCAGGGCACTGCTGACTCAGGGCCAACTGGCCCCACCAGGACCCCCAGGGTCCTTTCCACAGAGCTGCTCTCCAGCAGGTGACACAGGCAAAGTGAGCCAAAAAATCCAAGACAGAGCCCACCCCATGCTGGGGCATCTGGAAGGGGAGTTTCTCCTGTTCAGAGGGGAGAGTAGAGATCTGTGTCGTGCACCACAACAACTTTGTCCCTGCTGCTCCAAAGTCTCTCCTTTCCTTGGCCAGCTTCGTTTTTAAGAAATGCCTTTTGGAAAGTGCCTGTGGAACAGAGATTTCAAAGGCTGGCTGAAAAAAATTTCTAGGCAAATAATGCTGACCAGATTCTCCCCACACATGCACATAAAGTTTCTTCAGATCATAATTAGAGCAGTACTAAACAAACCCATTTCTCTCAGAAATTATACACTGCAACTTTCATAAACAACCATCTCCTCATGCTGGCAGGGACTTAGGGTGGGAGCTGATTTCTTCCCCTTTTCAAGTTGTCCCAAGGCTTTAAAATTTCTGTTCCAGTCCTAAAATCTGAACTTATCCAGGATTCAGAAGAACACATGATGTTTATCTGATGGCCTGGCACCACATTTTCCTAAGGTCTTCAGAAAAAACACATTTTAATTCTTGGCTTAATTAGGTGGACCTAAGTCTCCATGGAAACCAGATGAGGGCATCCACCATGTGCCTAAAGATTGCGGGAACATTTATGAAATAAGCCTTCTCAACTCACCACCAGAAACAGATACTTTTGCTAATCCTGAGGGGAAAACAGAATAGTTGGCCAAGCTTCACAAATAAGATGGAAAAATGCCAGGGGCTCGGGGTTCTGGAATGAGCAGCATTGAACTCCCCAGCCTGGGACCACTTGATGGACACAGTTCTGTGGGAACAGGACATCCCACACCAACCAGGTGCTCTCCAGAAACAAGGCCTTGCAAACCAAGTTCAGTTTGCTAGGATAACTCTCAAATCAAGTTTTCCCTTTAAAAAAACTCTTAAAGAAGTTTGGCAACTCAACATGTGACTTGGAGATGGTCAAAATGACTGGGCCACCTCTTGTGAAATGAAACCTAATTAAATATTTGGCTTCACAGCAGAGGTGGAGAGTTACCACCTCTTTCCAAGAATTTGGTTTCAGATCTCTACATGTCCTCTTATTTTCAAATCCAATTATTTCAGAAGGGACATGATGTTCCTAAAATGTGTTTGGCATGAAATAAACACATACTGGCACCACTAAATTTTCAGAGGCAAGGGAAGCTCCCTTTGCCAAATCACTCACTGCCTGTATTACCTCAGAGATATCACCACACTGTGGTGGCATGAACTTTTGACCAAAATGCAAACAGAGCCCAAGGGAAAGAATTCCAATTTGCTGTTTCTCACTCGTCATTTTTCTTTCCAATTGTTAATTCTGATTTGGGATTATTTTTCAGTTTCTGACAGTCAGAGAGCACCTTCTCCTTTGAGCTCATCTCTGCCCACAATTCAGTACCAGCTGCAGTGAATTCATAACAGTCCAGCAGAATTTGATTAATCTTTGTGCTCCAGGGGTGTTTTACTGTATTAAAAAACCAAGTCTTTTAACAACAGGTATATAATTCTATAAATGCTAATACAACCTTTGGCTCATCACTCATTCCCCAAATTCTGACCCTCTGATAGAAACAAGAAGATCTTATTAAAGGCCCAGGAAAATATTTGAAGAAAAATATTTTGGTATTCAGATACAAAATTCTTCATCACAGTTAAGATGAGTCTTATTTAAGAGCTTCTGCACACGGCTGTGAAATATGAAACAATGGGAAAAGTATGAAACTGTGGGAGAGTACAACTTCAGGCTTAAAAACAATGAGAGGAGGAAGAAGTTAAGAACTGCTCCTAATCTTAAAGCTAAATTTGGTTGTTATGGTACTCACCCTCTACGTTTTTAAAAAGTGTTAAAAGCTTCTTTTGACAGCCCTTTAAGGGAGCAATTTGTGAAAAGCACTTCAAAGGGAGATTTATTTGAAAAATTATAATAGACCTTTGGAAGTGGAAGAATTATTGGCCCCTTGACTATCAGCAGAAAAACTCACCCCACTGCAGTTGGAAACCTGGCAAACAGCAATATTTCAGAGGGCTTGAAGGAAATATGTAAGCAGGGAAAACTCCACTGTGGCACAACACCCCCGTCACCTGCCTTCCCCTCCAGCTCGGTCATGCTCAAGAACCAGGAATGGGAATCACACTCTGTGTGTAAACGGTGCCCTGGTGATTCTGGAAGTGGCCACTCATTTTCAAACAGAGACTTCTCCATTCTACAACACTGGACACAGCAAGAGAGGACAGATATTATGCCATTAGTGGGTCCAAAGGAGAGACACAGAGATGGGGAAGGGCCTTGATTTGAAGGTGTGTGAGGACACTGAGGGCACTTGGTGTGTTCAGCTGGAGCAGAGGAGACTGAGGGGAGAGCTCAGTGCAGTTCCAACTCCCTGGGCAGGGGCAGAGGAGGGGCAGGACTGAGCTCTGCTCTGGGGGACCAGGGACACCACCCAGGGAAGGGCTGGAGCTGTGTCAGGGCAGGGTCAGGGTGGATCTCAGCAAAAGGTTCTTCCCCCAAAGGGTGGTTGGCACTGCCCAGGCTCCCCAGGGCAGTGGGCACAGCCCCAAGGCTGCCAGAGCTCCAGGAGGGGTTGGATGATCCTCTGGGGCACAGGGGGTGACTGTTGGGGATGGGCTTGTGAAGGCCCAGGGGTTGGACTGGATGATCCTTGTGGTCCCTTCTAACTCAGCACATTCTGTGATTCTGTGATTTATTTCCTAATTCAGGCAAAGAGAGGTTTCAGTTCCTCTTGCTCAAGTGAAGTTCAGAGGCAGGAGCCCAGAGCTGACAGGTCCCTGCCTTACTCCACCTCCCAAGTGCCCCCAGGCCATGGATGGTGTTGGGGTTACTGCCAACACCTTAAACTCAACTCCAAGTGATCGACAGCCACCAACAACTGAAGTTTTTTCAAGGGTTTATAGAAACAAGAACAGAAGGGGAAGTACAGAACAACAGGTTTTCCCTGAACAGCCTTGATTCTGCTTCTCTATTCATGTCTCCCTCCACTTGAGACACAGAGGAGTTCTCTGCATGCCCCAGGAATATTTCACTTCCTTATGGATGGAAGAACTAGACAGAAACTACAAGAACCATACAAAGCAGCAGCTGATCACCAGGCAGCTGGGAATGGACAGAAACTACAGCAGCAGCTCCCAGTTTACTCCATGCACTGCGGAGAACACAACTCTGTCTCTTCACTTCCAAACACCAGGGTGTTTTCTCTCCATTTTGAACACATGAGCTCTTACTTACCAGGCTGTGCAGTGCAACTTTTTTCTCCTAATTTAAGGGTTTAATTTAATGAAATTTAGGGGTTTTTTTAAGAAACATGCTCATGACTATATCTTTTTAACGGCACACCCTTTCCCTACTCTCAGACTGATCATTTTTCTAGATTTATTATTGATATTGGGGATGAGAAAAGCACAAAGGGTTTGGGGTTTTCCTACTTATTTCATTCTAGAACTGTCCAGTTCAGGAGCTTCATTTCTGTGCACTGCACCAGCAAATTTACAGCAACTGAAGAATCACAGCATTAAAGAGCAGACTGGGACAGTTCAAAAGGCCTCAGAAAGTCCTCAGAACACCTTCAAGGAATTCTCCCATCTTTAACAGTAACAATTCCTATACAAATGTTCCACTTATACAAACACATATATGAGTTTCAGAAGAGCATCCTTAAAAATGTGAGTTCCATTAACGCCAAACTCTTTCAGTGTTCTGTGAAAAAGTCTTCATGCTGCTTTTTGCCCATTTTCTTTACAGAACTAGGCCAGAATTGTGCAGAAAGCAACAAAACATCACAGTAAGAGTTCCTCTAAACCCCATGGGTTTCTGATGATTGCAGCATCACTCTCATTCCTTACAGGGAGAAGACATCAAAGGACATCATTCAGCTCACAGGTAAATATCAAGTTTGGCCATATCTTGCCTAGGCTGCATTTCATGCTTAGTTCTTTATCTCTAAATGTTAATAAATTATGTAGCAAGGTTTATAAAAAGATATTTGAGAAGTACATGATGCCTTCCAGCAGATCCATTTCACAGCCAGGTTAAGAGCTCCGGATAATTTTGTTTCCTGAGTGCCAAGGAACACAAAGTGTCATTTGCCATTGCACAGTGATTCCATTAGTTCACATCTGTCTTCAACACCCAAACACGTGTTTCCCCACTAATGAATTTCAGACCAATAATTTCACATCCTGAAATAAATCCATGACAGTCTGTGGTGTAACTCCAGAGTTTTGTGGTGGGTACACAGCAAACAGAGCAAGACACATTTGCTGCATGCAGGCAGAGTACTGGGATTATCCTGATTTATCAGAAATACTTTTAAATGACCAAGCAGGCCAACTCCGGAAATCTTAAACCAAGATAAGCAAAATTTTATATCTGAAGTTTGCCACTGATGCCCCTGTGGGTTTATCATCATATTGTTCCCATCAAACCACTGGAGAGGGGAAAAATCCCATATGGTGAGCAAAGCTGGATTTGCAAAAGTCAGTCACTGCTCTAGAAGTATAAAGTTACATTTTAAATGATCAGAGTTTTAAGGCATTAACCCTCAGATCACTTTCTAAGGGAGTGTGACCAATATCCTGAACATTCAGCAATATATGGAACTGTTTTGCAGTACTGTGCTCTAAACCAGCTCTTTTATTAAAATCCATAGTCCCAGAACGGTTCCAAAAATCTTTAAGTGCAAAAAGGATGATGTTAACACCAAATTAATGCCTGTGCTGTGGCAGGGAGTTGCTGAGAGCAGCAGTGACACAGATCCAGTGCTCCAACATGTCCCCTCTCTGAAAGCCCCCCAAGATGCACCACTGTTTGTCCTGCAGACACGATCCAGCAGAACACCTACCTCTATATCCTGGATTATCTTTGGGTATAAGGACCTGTAAAACGAGTTGGGGGGCCCATCTGTTGGTCTGTTTTTAAACAGGTACTGATCCCTAGAAAGAAACAGAAACACAGTTTTCAATATATCACCAAGAATCCAAACTTTAAAGCAATGCAAAGCCTGCCCAGAACAAACCATTACAACATATTCTCACAGGATACCAGGGGAAATTTTTTGTATTGCTGTTACAACCCCGTGACTGTGCAACTGGACAAGTATTTAAAATGTCCAAGATTAGAAAGATAACAGGTATTTTCCTTATGGTTTTCCAATTAGGATTCACTGCTCCACAAGGTTTCCAGGCAGCAGGGTCCCTTGCCCTGTACAGCATGCCTTGCTTTGCTCAGGCACACCACTAGAGAGCACAGGCAAACAGGTTTCTGAAGCAGAACGTCTCTTCAGATACTTGGGAAGGACAGAAAAAGTCCATTGCCACAAACAGAAATGGCTTCTCTTCGAGAGCCTTCTGCAGCTCTGACCACAGCTACCCCCCAGTCCCTGGAGCTCAGCAATACTCATTTATTACAGATTTCCTTTTTGGCAGAGCTCATTATTAAGGCATTTGTAAAGGAGAACGCTGCAGGAGGTGAGTTTAGTTGTGAAGGTACTTACCAACCCCTCCTCTCTGACAGCCCCTTCCACAGCGGGTCCGTGCGTACCATCCTCTCGATGAGCTTCTTCCACAGCATTCCCTCCGAGATGACCCTCTGCCACTCCTTACACACCAGCTCTGCTGCACAGAGCGACCTGGCATCCAGATAGGAAAGGATGTTCTCTGCTATGTGATCTAAGCCTTGCTCTACAGAGGAATAAAGGCAACCAGTCAGTCCCTGCACACAGAACAACTGAACAAGCTTTGCAAACACCCCGAGAAACCCAGAGCTCTGAGGCACTGCAGGGACACCAGAGTTACCCACTCACATGGGCAGTTACAAACAAATGCAGACACACACCACAGCATCTCACACGTTTTACACCTTCCCTGCTGTGCCCCTGGGACTGTCCCTTTGCCCCGCAGGGAGAATGAGCACAGGGCATCCAGAGGGCAGCAGGGCCGGGCAGGGGATTGTCCCCCTGCACTCTGCTCTCCTGACACCCCACCAGGAGTGCTGTGCACAGTTCTGGTGCCCCCAGCACAAGGAGGACATGGAGCTGTTGGAGCAGAGGCCATGGAGTTGCTGAGGGGATTGAGCACCTCCCCTATGGGGACAGGCTGGGAGAGCTGGGGCTGTTCAGCCTCGAGGGGAGAAGGTTGTGTGGAGGCCTCACAGCACCTTCCAGGGTCTGAAGGGGCTACAGGGAAGCTCAGGAGGGACTGTTCATCAGGAACTGGAGTGACAGGACAAGGGGAATGGCTGACAGAGAATAGGTTTAGATTGGGTATTAGAAAGAAATTCCTCCCTGTGAGGGTGGTGAGGCCCTGGCACAGGTTGCCCAGAGAAGCTGTGGCTGCCCCATCCCTGGAAGTGTCCAAGGCCAGGTTGGATGGGGCTTGGAACAACCTGGGCTGGTGGAAGGTGTCCCTGCCCCTGGCATGGGTGGAACAGGATGAGCTTTAAG
>VYXB01004353.1:577246-626087 GCA_013397135.1 Pachyramphus minor | reverse complement strand
GGCTGGGGAGGGGAGGGGGTGGGGGGTTGAGGCTTTGCCTCAGTGAGAGAAAAAAAAAAAATTAAGAGCGTTGATTAAAATTGATTAGAAAATAATTTTTTTTTAATCAACTTCAAATTGAGAANGGGTTTGAGGCTTTGCCTCAGTGAGAGGGAAAAAAAAAAAAATCAAGAGCATTGATTAAAACTGATTAGAAAATCAATTTTTTTAAATCAACTTCAAATTGAGCAACTCAGATTGTAACATTCCATAAAGGATTTATTGGGGAGCCAATGGATGCAACTGGTTCTAGTATGAGAACCAGCTAGGAACCCTCAGGATGAGCAGCAGTTGAGTAAGTCTCAAATCATGAAGGGTGACAGTGCAGCTTCTGCATCCTAAATTCCAATGTAAAATAAACTTAGTTTAGCTTCCCAAGATTTCCCAATGTATTTACAACAGCCATAAGAATGGATATTATCTTGGCATCTTTCCTGCAGCTGCTGCTGTCCCACTCTCAGGGCACAGAGGTGTGAGGCTGGGCACTGCCAGTCAGAGTGAGCTCACCAGGGAACCACAGGAGAACTGCCAGGTAAAAGGACATGACTCCAAGCACAAGGCTTTGGCCAGTACTCATCCCAGAACAGCCACCTGGGAGCTCCAACACTGCAATTCCACCTGCAGCATCAGGAACAACAACCAAGAGCTACCACAGAACCCCAGAAGAGTTTGGGTTGGAAGGGACCTCAAAGCTCCTCTCATTCCATGGGCAGGGACACCTTCCACCAGACCAGGCCCCGTTATTTGAGGACTGGGGAGACACTGATATTCCCTTGGAAGATGGCAGAAGCAGCTTGGTAACCCCTGTGATCCTTTTATATCACAATGGGCCACACTGAGGTATTAAATGCTCTCAGCACCCCAGCAAATTTCAGACTGGTAGGGCAGGGCCTGGCCTGTTGATCCAGGACTACAGAAGGCAATGTCCTACAACAGATTATTGCACAGTTCTCAGTTCATACTTCTCCAGGGCACAGGGCACTTAAACTGCAACTGGCAGAAGAAACAAACACAACAATAAACAGGATTAATGCAGGGAGCTGCCAGCACAGGCAAATGTGGACACCAAGCAGGTGAACACAGCATGTGTTTGCCTCTGCCCTCAGCCCAGACCTTGTCTCCTGCTGAGGGTGCCTGGTTTAAAAACAGGACTATGGTTGAGCAAAGGTACATACACAGAAATCACTTCAGTAATGTGCTTGCATGAAATTCAAACAGTAATCAAACTTTTCTTGTTCATGTTCTAACTACAGTGCCATTGGTCCCACAAAAAGTCACTCGTAAGTCTGATACTTATTTCAAAAGACCTGCAATTTTGCTTTCCCCAAAACTCCCTAAATCTGAGATCTTGAATAACCCCATTTTCATGAGTAACATACACCAGTTGGCCAAAAATTAAAAGAATCTGTCAAAGCAGGAGATGACCTTTTTAATTTTCCACTTTATCTCATGACAGCCTAGTTTAGGCTTCAAATAGTCCTGGAAAACCAAAGGAACTACTGTTAATTTCTGAAGGAATTAAGGAAGTGTGTTCATACAGTCCTCCACTGCACGCTAAACTTGGCATGGCCTCTGTAAAAATGAACAGCAACAGAAAGGAGAAGCCAATACATGTAGTTTTATTCATTTATTCATTTCTTCTACATAATTTAGAGAACTATAAAAAGGCTTTAAAAGATGGTGAAAGCTCCTACAATGTAAACTGGGTTTATACAAATTTTTCAACACCAGTCATAATAACAGAGTCAAATAACTGAAACGTAATAATGTCCAAATAACTGGTGGGTCTCAAATCTCACCACTTCCAAATCAGCAAATTCTCTCTTAGCTTTAAGCTGCCCCATCTCCTACATTTGCAGTTTGAGGAAAATACCAGGGCATTTTAAATCCACTGCAAAAGTGGATGTGGCCAGTCTGCCACATCCCAGTCTTGCTACTCAAAACAGCTCTGAGATTCTAAATGCTGTTTACTTGGGATGTATTTATCTTACTGTGATGCTCTGTGATTTGAAACAGTTCTCAGGGTTTTTGCAGAAAATATAATCATTGCAAGGTCCCTTTCAAGTCAGTTGAAAGTCATGAAGCCCTGGGTACCAAGACCACAAATTAATTCATTATGAAAGTGGAGGACACGGCTGGTTAAAATGAACAAAGATCTGCTGAGTAAAGCATTTCTGATTGTGAAGGTTCCAGGTGTGAACAGGGCACACACCATGTTCTAACAGGAACTCATTTAACACTTATTTTAGATTTTGGTACCAAGTAGTCATGTTCAAAAACACAAGAACAACCTATCCCAGAACCACAGCCTGGGTCAGGGCGGAAGGGACCACAGTGCCCCATCTGGTCCCACCTCCTGCTCCAGCAGGGCCATCCCAGAGCACAGGGCACAGCACTGTGCCCACACAGCTCTGCAAGATCTCCAGGGAGGACTCGCCACAGCCTCTCTGCTCAGGGCTGGGTCACTGCCCAGCCAAGAAGTTCTTCCTCCTGTCCAGCTGGAGCTTCCTGGGCATCAGTTGCTGCCCGTTGCTCTGGTGCCATTGCTGGGCCCCCCGAGCAGAGCTGCTCCATCCCTTTGGCATCTCCGCAGCCTGCGCTGGCCCCGCTCCAGGAGCTCCCTGTCCCTGCTGTGCTGAGGAGCCAGAGCTGGGCCCAGCCCTGCAGATGTGGCTGCCCAGGGCTGGGCAGAGGGGCAGGATCCCCTCCCTACCCTGCTCCAATGCTCCTCCTGATGCCCCCAGGATCCCATGGGCCTCCTTGGCCCCAGGACACACGGCTGGGCAGAGCAGGTGACTCTGTGCTCCAGCTCTAACCCTGCACTCACAACACCCTCTCCCTGTTCAGGACATTGTGAAGGGGAAGGATTTTCTCCACAAAGCACAGCAGTTTCCAGAGCAAACAGTGCAGAGGACATGGCAATTATCCCCTATAACTGCACACCCCATGTGAGCAGAGCACTACACCCAGAGTCCTGTACAAAAGGTGTTTCAGGCTCCCGTTTCACTGCACCATTCTTCTTCCAACAGCCAATAAACACCATCTGACCTGAGCTCACCTCCCTCTCCAGAGGCTGTTAGTGCACTCACTGTCCTGCATGTGTAGCTAAAGGTGTATTATTTACCTCCCCCAGAACATTTAGTCAAATCACTGGGTAATAAAGAGACTACGGTGCTAAGAACTGTCAGAACCGATCATCCAGTTCCATCAGCTGCTCTGTTTCATGGTTACTAATTAAACAGATAAAATGACAGCAAAACTTGGAACAAGTTCGAAGAAACCAGAAGTAAACACCAAAGAGTTACTGATAATTTCAGCAGACCCAGAAATTACTGAAAAATGAGGAGAACACCATGATGCCAACAGTATTTCTGCAAAATGTGGCAGAGTGACAAGTGCACCAACTTTCAGCTTCCATCTCTCCCAGAGACCTCAGGATGCTGTGCTGTCCCTTCCCTGTGACAGGCACTTGGAACCAGCAGTGGCATGGCAGGAAAGCACACACACAACAAACCAACCTTTTCAGATGTCCTGAACTCCCCTTTGTTAGAAGGAAAACACAGTCCAGCTATGGCTGTGTTCCAAAACAGCCAGGAGCACACGACATGCTGGTGACACACAAATCTGCCAAAGTCTGCACTTTTCAGGTGGCAAATTCTCTACTCCTGCATCCCTAAGATTGCAGGAGACTGACCAAAGGAATGATGCAAAGTTCATCACATAAATGTCTGGAGAGCCAAAGGAACAGCTGTCCTTGGCACATGGAGGTCAAAACACTACTCATGTTTTGAAACAGTTCTCAAGGTTTTTCCAGGAAATATCATCATTGCAAGGTCCCTTTCAAGAGTCAGTTTAAAGTCATGAATCCTCAGATATCACAATGACAAACAAACTGACTATGGAAGTGGAGGACACAGCGACCCCCAATGAAGGCTGGGCAGCAGGATCAGTGCTGAACACCCAGCTGCTGGATGCTGTTGTCAAGCCCAAGGTTAGAAGTGTAATTTTGCCCAATTAGCATAATTTATAAACCAACAATAACGTGTGTAATGGACTCCTTAGGAGAGAGAAACTGAAAAGAGCACTGAGCAAACCATGACTCTGCCTTTCTTTCAGCCATGGACTGAGGAGGGGCTGTGTGAGGGACCAGGCAGCCACGCTGGCACAGGAATGTGTTGCTCACACCTCACTCACAGTTCTGAGCAATTTTTGAAATGTGGAGATCATGAACACATCAGATGTGAAATCAACAGTCCCCAAAGCAGAAAGTGATGGATAAATACAAGATGCTCAAATGATAAGGAGGCAGCTACAGGGTGAGCTAATTGTGGCCTTCCAGTACCCAAAGGAGCCAACAGGAAGGATGGAGAGAGACTATTTCCAAGGGCCTGGAGGGACAGGATAAGAGAGAATGGTTTCCCACAGCCAGAGGGCAGGGTTAGATGGGATATTGGGAAGGAATTGTTCCCTGTGAGGGTGGGGAGGCCCTGGCACAGGCTGCCCAGAGAAGCTGTGCCTGCCCCTGGATCCCTGGAAGTGTCCAAGGCCAGGTTGGACGGGTCTTGGAGCAACCTGGGCTGGTGGAAGGTGTCCCTGCCCATGGCAGGAGGTGGCACTGGATGGGCTTTAAGGTCCCTTCCAACCCAACCATTCTGTGATTCCATGACATTCATGGATAAAAAAATACTCTAAGAGTTTATCTGTTACTGCCATCTCCTGGCAACAAACTAAATAATCCTCCTGCCCTGAAGGAGAGATGGATGAGAACTCCAAGGAGCTGTAAAGTTACCCACAACCAACCTAAGGCCACGTTGCAGAGCATCCTTTCAGCCAAACAGGTGCCTGGTTCTGTGGTTTTTTGCCACTGCCGGGTTTGGGGTTTTCCCCTACTCTCACACACCCGATTATCTTTCAGAACACACTGACCAGTTCAGTTTGAGGATCACATTTGACACCCCTTTCAGACTCAGCACTACTGCATCACTTGTGTTTCCAGAGCTGGTAAGTGGGTTTGAATTGAGCACAAACACTTCAGAAGCGTTGTATCAGCATATTCTGGTATCAGAAATCCTTCATGTGAGTAAGAATGTACATGTCATTTGAGCAGTGTCAGAAGAATTTGACTGAGCTACAATTTTAACACCATAAAAAAGCACTTGCAGTCAGTCCCAGTGGCAGACAGGACACAGCAGGGACACACCTTCTATCACGACACTTTCCAGCACAAGGCAAACACAGGACTGTTGAAGTCCATGGGTTTATAATTTCCTATTTAGAATTGAATGTGGTCTTCAGTCACTTATGTTCAACTTCAGTTTGCTTTCTTGTGAAATATATGTTTCACAAAGATTTTTCCAAACTTCTCCAGATTAAATGCAGTTGCCCAGAATTGATTAAAAATATTATACATGACAAAGCAGGAACATGTTACAGTTGTTCAGTCTTTCACATAACTGTATTGGAAAGGGCAATGACAATCCTCTGAAAAATATTGTGAAAATCTGGATCCAGAGCCACCTTTCATGCTCAAAGTCTGGAAATGCAACCAGAATGACCAAGGCACCACCAGCAATCCATCCCCAAGCTAAGCCTTCCTTGGAGGGGGCAATGTTCCCATTTCTGGCTGCTGACAGGACAATTTGAAGCAGAAATGATGCCATGTCCTCAGAGAGGGACAAACCTCGCTATGTCACTGGAGAGCTGGCCCAGTGTCTTGAACCAAAGCCTCTCCTCCGCTCCAGAGAGCACAGGGGACTGGGCACTCCAGTGTTTGGTGCCTTTCTGTGGCAGGTGCAGAACTTGGAAGGACCAGGCTAAGACTCAGGTCCTTCTAAAAATCCCTTTTTAAAATAACCCTGTCACTGTAATCTACATACCAAATGTTTAGACACAAGACTAGAACACAGTTCTCAAGGAGAGCAAATCTCCAAATAAAGTACAAGGAAAAAAATCTCTCCTCTAAAGGTGCCTTCTGTTTCCTGCAGGTTAGCAAAGTTCTACAGAAGAATGTTTCATGCAACTATAAGGCCAAGTGCTTGGAGAGCCAACCCCAAGTGACAAGTGTGGAGCTCATTTTTATTCACTCAGAACAATGGAATATCCTCAGTTGGAAGAATCACCAAAATCCAACTCCTGGCCCTGCACAGACACCTCAACAATCCCACCCTGTCCCTGACAGCACTGTCCAAACCCTCCTGGAGCTCTGGCAGCCTTGGGGCTGTGCCCACTGCCCTGGGGAGCCTGGGCAGTGCCAACCACCCTCTGGGGGAAGAACCTTTCCCTGAGATCCACCCTGACCCTGCCCTGACACAGCTCCAGCCCTTCCCTGGGTGCTGTCACTGCTCACACAGAGCAGAGATGGAGCTGCCCCTCAGGAGGAGCTGCAGACCCCAGTGAGGTCTGACCTCAGTCTCCTCCTCTCCAGCTGAACACACCAAGTGCCCTCAGTTGCTCCTGGTGTGGCCCCTCCAGGCCCTTCCCCATCCTCCTGTCCCTCCTTCAGACATTCTCCAACTGCTTTAGACCTTTCTGATATTGCAGCACCCAAAACTGCCCCCAGGACTCGAGGTGAGGCCGCCCCAGGGCAGAGCAGAGCAGGACAATCCCCTCCCTGGCCCAGCCAGTGATGCTGGGCCTGGTGCCCCCAGGACTGTCGGGGCACTGCTGCCTCAACTCACTTCAACCCAAGGCTTTTTCAGCCTCTTCCTTCCAGTGTAATCCTGGTACCAAAGTCTTGTTAATGTTTACCTGAGCTGAGCCAAGGTTTTCAATCAAAGCCCACTGCAAGCAGCTCCCACACCCCCCAGCAGCTCCCTCACACACAAACATGTGCACGTCAGCCTGGGACTGGGCACCTTCAGCACATGCACCCTGCACATTAGGAAGCCAGGATTTCACTGAGATTTAAGGATCAAGTGGAAATTATTAGGCAAAAGGCCCTTCTTTATCAAGACACCCAATTTTCACAATTCTGTATAACACTGGTCACAGTTAAAAGCATATTTTTAACGAGGCAGAAACTGCAGTGATTTCTGGTGTTAAAATCTGACAATCTCATCTTCTCCAAATACACAGAGCCTTCAAAGTCCCACACTGAGCACAGACACACAAATGCTTTGCTCTGCCATCAAGTCTATGCCTAAGACTTTCACTGCTTGCAGAAATGCTTGTTTAAAGTGCTACATTAAAAAAAGATGTCAAGTAAAATATTTACCCTAATTAACAGTGAGAACAGGTCCAAAGCACAGATACATAGGACAGGCCCACTACAATTGTGTCAGACAACAAACAGGACTAAGTTTAACACACATTAAGGCCTGAAATAGCTGCATATCCCTATTTTACATTAGAAGACAGTGAGTGTTTATTAGAAAGAGTTTCTGAAAGAAGTACTAAAACCAATCCATTTCCTTAAGTAAAATGTATGTAGCATTTATGGGTAGACTTTTCAAAGGAAAACATGACACCCATCTCTGATGCCTCTCCAAGACTTTTTGCAATTTTACAGAAAATGGTGGAAAAGTTAGAGCTATTGTTGATTAGAGGGAGCAGCTGAAGGGTTGGTTGACTTTCAGTATTAAATTAAAACAATTAAAATTCACAGGGTTTTCAAAGGTCAGTGTGTAAATATCACTTTGTATGAAAACAAACCCCAAATGTGGGATGTCAACTCCATAAAACTGCCCAACTTCAGATACAAAACAGTTACTTAGATAAAGCAACTGCTCAGGCTTTTATTAGTTTAGAAACAAATTTCAAAGGAGACCTGGGAGGGTTTAACTGGGCTGACACAGAGTGCAGCTCTCCCACAGGGTTATTAGCACACAGAACAGGGATGGAAGGGACCCTCCCAATCAAGGGTGACAAGGCAGTGCTCAAGGGTCACAGGTGTAATTCCTCTGAGGAAAAGGCACAGGTTGGATGAGACCATACAAGGAATTTTAACATCTAAAGATCCAAATAACCAAAATCACAGAGATGACTAAGTTCAACTGGACAAGGATCACTAAGTCCAACTCCTGGCCCTGCACAGGATGACCCAACAATCCCACCAAGTGCCTGAAAGTGGTACTTCTCTGTGATCCTTTAATGGGATTGATTTCAATCACCTCAGATTAAGTTCCTGGGTACATTTAGATGTTCTTCGCGTGCCACAGCACCTTCAAGAAAGGCTGGATATGGGAACAATTCACAGTATTTACATTGTAAAAACAACAGCAGAAGTTGTAAAGATATATTTTGATTTATACAAACATGGTGTAAACAAGTGTCATCTTACGAAGAGTCCAAAAATTTCTTAGGCAGAAATATATAATGATATATAATGAAAGAACTGTGTAACTCTATATCAGCCCTGAGGGGTAAAAGCAAACAAAATAAAACCATAATTGAAGTTCATCCTTGCACATGGTGGGTCTGGAGAGCCAGTTTTATGAGGAGCAGCTGAGGGAGCTGGGGGGGCTCAGCCTGGAGAAAAGGAGGCTCAGGGGGGACCTTCTGGCTCTGCAACTCCCTGACAGGAGGGGGGAGCTGGGGGGGGTCCGGCTCTGCTCCCAGGGAACAAGGGACAGGAGGAGAGGGAACGGCCTCAGGCTGTGCCAGGGGAGGGGCAGGTTGGACATGAGGAGGAATTTCTCCCTGGAAAGGGTGGTCAGGCACTGGCAGGGGCTGCCCAGGGAGGTTTGGAGTCCCCAGCCCTGGAGTGTCCAAGGAAGGCCTGGCTGTGGCACTGAGTGCTCTGGGCTGGGGGACAAGGTGGGGATGGGGCACAGGGGCTGGGAGGGCCTTTCCAACCTCAGTGATCCTGTGATCACCATGACTTTCTACATCACTTTATTTTTAGTTAATCCCAGATATTCCCTAGAGAAATCAACACTCAGTATTTTGAAAAAAAGCTGAAAGTACCATCCACACTCCCTGAAGGAGACAGCTCTGCACAGGAAACAACAAGCACGTTTCCTGGGTGTGCCAGACAAACTCATTCTTCTGTAAAGTAACTCCTGTGAAACTGAGGTGTGGGGGAAGGACACCTCCTCCCTTTGGAGCCCTCCTGCACCTTTTCTGAGCTTGTTTTTTCAAGAAAATAGAGCACATACAAAATTCCACATCACTGCCCTACTCGATGTTCTTCATTGCCATCCAAGGACTCAGAAGTTCATTTCAACCATGTTGGACAGATGAGCCCAAATCCTCCCCATCACCTCCCACAGCCGAATTCCTCCAGGTACTGTGAAAGTACAGCAGCACTACAGCGAGCAGGAACTCTGACACCCGAGCAGGATCCTGTCCCATGTGCCAGGAAGGCCCCACACACCCACCACCTGAGCACACCAGTGTCTGCAAGAGCTTCAGAGCTTTAAAGACAGTTTAATCCAGTGTCCCTGTGCAGAAAAACTACCAGCTTCCAATTCCTTTTATGACTTGTGTCACCTCCTCTTCCACCCTCAGTGTTCCCTGTTGTGTCCTGGCATTCCTGGGATAATATTCCAGTCACTGCAGGGGTGAGTCTTGCTGTTGTACTGCAAGTGGTACTCAAAACATTCTGACCACTTATTTCATGCTTATTTCCCACTCTGGAAATAATGTCCACACATTTACCTCTCAAGGAATAAACGAATCACTCTTCCCAGCAGCAAAAATCCAGAGATACAATTTCTTCCAAAAATCAGTGGAAAAAATATACACACCTTACCAGGAAATTACAAGCTGGAGATTCTATACCTCGTTGTTGCTGCTCTGTGGTTTTTTTTTAGGAAATGCACAGAGCAAGTGTAAGGACAGATTTCATATCTGAACTAGTGACACAGGTTGGCACTGATGGAGGACAGAAGAAGTTCTGAGGAACTGAAGGGAGGAATCATAGCGGGACAATACAATAAAAATCCAGAAGTGCTTTTGCTCTTAAATCAGCAACAAGACCAGACAAACTAGGTCCACCCATCTAAGTTAAATTTCTAGTTAAGACTATAGAAACCCAGAACTTAAGATTTCATCAATTAACAAACCTCTGTAGCAGCACTTTCTGCACTTATGGGGTTTATATGAAAAAGGGATTTAGACCAGAGCTTGCAGAGATACAACTTTTGCAACAGCTCAGTTCCAACTCGAGTTCCTTGGGATACACGAGTCCAGCTCTTTGTACATGGAACAACACTGGCATCCAGTGGCCAATTCAATTAATCACAGAACAGAATGACTTCACTACCCTCCTGCCCTTCTTTGGACTAGGAAACACCACTGTAAGAGACCATGTATTCCTGGAGGCTGCTCCTAGAAGGCTGCACACCTGCAGAGTCTTGAGCAAACCCTTCCTCCGTCCCCTGCTGTGACGCAGCCGTGGCTTACCCGGGAGCGCAGTGATGAAGTCCCGCTGTAACATGGGCTTCAAGTAAGAGTTAATATGTCCATGCTGATAGTGACACATTCGTGAAATAAGGTGTTCCACAAATTCCACTTGATCTGATTCAGACCACTGGTCAAAATATTTTATACACAAGTCTTTTTCCTTTTCGTAGTTTCCTTCTGATGGTCTTTTTCTTGAGACAATCACAGATGAAGTTCCATTACTTATCTGGTGTTAGAGAAAGAACATCAGTATTAAATATAAACAACAGGAACAGTTTTGTAAGAACTCTCTGAAGGAAAAACATGGAAGGTGCAAAGAAATAATGAAAATTAAATTTTAAAACACATTCTCCAAGATATGAGTTACACCAGATAAATTTCATCTTTCATTGCCAAAGATCAATGAAAGGACTTTGCTTCTAAGTTACTTCTTACACTGAAAGTCTTGAATTCCCTTGCACCTCATAACATTTAAACAAAAAGGAATTCAGTTCTTTTTAGCCAGGACTTTCCCAGATTAACCCAATGGTTTCTGAAGCACTTTGCAGTTGCCTCCACAAATGTTTTACTCAGGTTCCAGCAGCTGAATTAACAACACATCAAAGCTGGATATTAATACTCTAATTAACACAAGAACTCGAGATCCTCCTGTCAATATTGAACCGCCTGTCCCTAAGTGGAAACTGAGAATGACATGACATCCAGGGTTTGGTTTGGTTTTGAAAACCAGCTCATGTCAGTGTTTGGGACATCCACATAAATACCTCATTAAAATCCTGGGAGCTGGAGCTACAAATGAGGATGCTACAAGAACACCACCCCAGGAGTCACTGCTAATTAGTGAGTAGAACCTAAGACTGATGCCAGGCTCCTCTGAGCCCTTCAGGAGGCCACCACACTGCTGGGGACCAATTGTCAGCTCTCTGAAATATTCCTGAACTCCTTCAAAGCAAATTGGTTGCAAGTCCTTGCCATGTTGAATTTCTCCTTTCAAACAACAGTGACATGCTCAGAAATACAGCTGAACTTTATTCCCAAGTATCCTTTGATGCAGAATTGTCCTTCCAAGGTCAGCACCAACCACAAAATCTGAGAAGAACAAGTAATTTCTCAAGGATTATTCAACGGCGTCATCCTTCACTCCAAGGCTGGGCTAATTTTAGGATGATACACTGAACTACGTCCAAGGATGATTATACAGACACAAGATTTGGATGTTTCTCAAAAGCAGGAACACACAAAATCATGTCAACTCTCCTTCTACAAGAATGTTAGTCCTACCTGCCACAGGGTATTTTTCTTTGGAGACTCATCTTCATTCTGATCCTCCATTACTGACGTGTTCTAGAAAAAAAGAAGAAATATCACTTCAATTTTTTATTCTGTGACAATTCCTTGCTCTACAAGCATTATGAAGAAGCAAATCAATTGAACTTATAAAATTCATTTTCCTAGTGAACAGAACTATCAAAGACTTCTGGTCACAAAACCTGAATATTATAAATAAATTCCCCTTTTAACTGACATGTTTATCAATTCCATTTACTGTAAAGATAACTCCCCAACCCCACTTCAATTTCCTTTGACAGGTTTTCATGCAGCCTTTCAACGCTTTTCTCACTGGGAAATAAATTCACTTTCATCCTACTCAAGCCAAAGCAATTAAACCTGTCAAAGTATTCAACCAGCACTTTCTGCCAAACTTAAATTGCATACAGCCTGTCGAAAAAAAAAATTAAAAATCACTATACACTACTTACATGCAACAGAATGGGGGTTTTTCCCAGCTCTAGCTACCACAAGGAACAGGGATTGCTCTCTGCAGAACAACTCTGCACTTCACTGCCACTCTGCATCTCTAACCCTTGGCAGTCCCCATCTTTCTTCCCCTGCCTTAATTGCAGTGCTCTCCCCACATCAGAACTGCTCCTCCCTTCTGTTTTCTTCACCAACAAAATATGTAAGAATTTCTATGAACATTCAGCTGCAAATGTTTCTTTGAGCTCACCTTGGTTTCCCAAAAGCTGTCCCTCCTTCCATCCCTTGTTCATCACCTGCCCCCTTTGCTGTGCAGGGCACAGGCCCCATGTCCTGCCCTCCCAGGTGCCTCAGCCCAGGCCTGTGCCCCATCCTGTGCCCAGCACACACAGCTCAGGGGCACAGGGCTCAGCACCACAAACAGAGTGCCCTGAAACACTGTCTGCACTTATTTCAGCCTCCTTCCCCTCCATCAGCTGCCTCAGCAGAAAGAGGAACAACACCCTCAAGTAAAACACATGATGGAATAAATCACACAATTCCTTCACTCTTGTCATCATGGATTATGGATTAACCCCTTAACCACCACAGCCACCCCCACTCAAAACACAATTCCACCTCAACAGTATTCATCTCCTTGTCTTTCTGCCATAAGGATGTACTGCACCAAAACCAGAAAACGTGGAGAAATGAACATTATGACCCCTACAGCAAAGCCTTCTTCCCCCACCCCACTGTCCTGGCTCACATTTACCTTGAACCCTCCTCTGCCTTGCAGCCAGGTGTGGAAAAACATATGTCACATGGACTTCAGATGACATTATAAAAACTGTGGCCACAGGGGGATGGAAAGACTCAAGCCTGCCCAGTTGTGACACACAGGACAATGACAAACACGAGCCTAGGAGGTGGCTAGAAGGGAATCCAGAAAGGGGTAAAGGCAGCAAAGGGTTTGGGTGACTCCACAGATACATATATTTTAGTGTTCCTGGACATACAGAGACCAGTAACACTGAAAGTAAATCACACCTTGCCCACTTGTTAAAGTGACAGTCCCTTGAGGGCCATCCCAGTTATCCCAAACCACTCCCTGCTCCCACCCATGGTACAACCATGCCCCCCACACGGTGCCCAGGACACACATCAGCCACACATCACCGGGACCCAAGCAGCCCACACCACTCAAACCATTCTGGAAAGCAAACATGCTGCCAGGGAGTTCTGCAGGGTTTCTCTGATTTGATTTGATTTCAATATGAATGTGCAGAATTTTCATTACAGTGACTGTATGCTGTTAATGGTATGTTATGTATGTTAATGGTGTTTCCAATTAGTATGTCCTTAAATGCTGAGGGACATCTCATCTCCTTTAGCAACTGAAGGCTACAGAAATGCATCAATGCTGTGAGCCACAAGCAAGGAACACAGGGAATATCATACACAGGTGGCTGGGGTCAGCATATTCAGCAGAAATCCCACATTTTATCAACTTAGCCCCCACCTAACTTTCCTTCAGCAGGTCACAGCAGACACTGCCATTGCACTTCTGCCTTTGTCGGGAAACACCTCAGTTCACTGCCAGCTTTCCCTGGGATGGAGGCCAAGAACTGCCTCCTAGATGTGGTGTCTTTTCATCTCAGGCACATACAATAAACCTGTAGCAGAGCAGCCCTGTAATAGTATGCAAGGTCACACACTCGGATGGGAATTCCACTCCAGGCAGATTGCAGAGCCAGTTTCCCTCTGTTCTGTCGCCTACTCAATTCTTCTCTGCCTCTGCTGCTGCCCAGAGAAAGAAAACTGGGCAGCAGGATTTGGGGAGATGTTATGTCCTTGGCATGTCACAGAATCACAGAATCATTTACGTTGGAAAAGCCCTCCAGGATCACCAAGTCCCACCTGTGCCCCATCCCCACCTTGTCCCCCAGCCCAGAGCACTCAGTGCCACAGCCAGGCCTTCCTTGGGCACCTCCAGGGATGGGGACTCCAAACCTCCCTGGGCAGCCCCTGCCAGTGCCTGACCACCCTTTCCAGGGAGAAATTCCTCCTCATGTCTGACTCGCCCCTCCCCTGGCACAGCTGGAGCCCGTTCCCTCTCCTCCTGTCCCTTGTTCCCTGGGAGCAGAGCCCGACCCCCCCCAGCTCCCCCCTCCTGTCAGGGGGTTCAGAGCCAGAAGGTCCCCCCTGAGCCTCCTTTTCTCCAGGCTGAGCCCCCCCAGCTCCCTCAGCTGCTCCTGCTGCTCCAGCCCCTTCCCAGCTCCCTTCCCTTCCCTGCACACGCTCCAGCCCCTCAGTGTCTCTTCCATGAGGGCCCAGAACTGGGCACAGCCCTGGAGGGGCCTCAGCAGGGCCAGCACAGGGACAGTCAGTGCCCTGGTCCTGCTGTCACACCATGGCTGGCACAGCCCAGGGCCATTGGCCTCTTGTCCCCCTGGGCTCCCCTGGGCTCATGTCCAGCCCCTGGCACCAGCACCCCCAGGGCCTTTCCCCATGGGCACTTCCCAGCTCTCAACATCTGAGCCATGAATGTGAGGGCAGATGACATAGATTGATTTTTAGGCTGGAAATTTAACATTCTATGTAGATATTTCACCAGGAAGCAGCAGCTGTGTTAATGTAATGGTATCTACTGCTACAGTTCCTTGTGTTTTCTCTCTCTGCCCATCCTCACTCCATGTTCTCTTGCTATATGTTAGAGCTTTTAAATCCTTCATCCTTTCCCTTTCCAGTCCCATATACATTGTTTGTTTTCACTATTATATATTCTCTTCCTAATAAATTCACTTTACTTCTGTCTTAAACACTTAATTTTGGGGTCATTCCCCAGGTCATATACATCCTAGCTCAGACTACAGTCTCTCTCTCCAGCACTTAAACCTAACTTAAGACCAGAAGATGACAGAGTGGATCCTGCCCTGTTGTCTGGAAGGAGCAATCAGACAACTCTAATCTGTCCTGTCCATTCCCAGCACTTGGCAACAGAATTTCAAAATTCCTAACAGCTGGTGTCACCAGTCCTTGCTCTGTAAGGCCTCCAGCTCTTGTGCAAGAACAAAGATAGGCATCTCCAAGTTCAACTCTTCCCTTCTCTCAACCTGCACCTCCTGTTCACCCCACCCACTCTCCACACAAAGCCACCTCTGCCGGTTTCCCAGGCGGCTTTAAAGTGGCATCAACACAGGATTCAACCTATTTCCCTGCAGCTGAACAGCACCAAGCCCTGCTGGCATCGGTGACACCTCAGTCCAGTGACCCAGCAGGGCCATGAGCCCCTGCAATACCGACCTGCCCTTGCAGACACTGCCCAGCCGTGATTTCGGACCCCCACAAGAGTCTTGCAGCTTCTCAGAGGTTCTAAATAGTGTCAATTCATCTTGTTTATATATTCATTTTTTCCACAGATTCTTGTGAAGTTGCTCACAGCTCTTGCAAAAGTAGAATGGTTATTTCCAACCAGCTGTCATTCCTTAATTAGTCAGCCTGGAGTAAGTGTTCCCTGTCCCTACTGGGAATGGCAGCAAGAGACAGATAACAATGGGTCTGAGCAGGGATGTTCTGCCGTTCCCTTACAGTTGTTAAAACCCAACTGAGCCAATTTACCCCAGGAAAGACCAGCAATGGCAATAAAACCGACACACTGCTCTGCAAGTTTAAAAAGCTGGTTTCTTGAGCTTTTGCATCCCATATTGCTTGCTCAGTCCCACAGTAACTTCAGGCTTTCCTTAGTCTTTCTGCTCCACAACAACTCAAGTCTTTGGGATTTCTATGAGATGCAGACAAACATGGCAAACAGGTTCAAGAATTAGTCGGGGAGAGAGAGGTACTGACAAGCCTAATTACATCAGGCTCATTACTTTTGGAGACCAGGAAAAGCTTCCAAGACAGAAACAACCAGCAGTGACCCCAGAGGTGAAAGCTTTGTCAGGGTTGTAAAGCTCCATAAGTCTCCGTTTCCATTAAGATCCCTGGATAACTGGTAGCAACCAACATCTCAAGTTTAGTAGTTTCACATTATGTGTTTGTACACTATGAGGTGCAAAAGCAGAGATGTTTTCCTGCAGGGGAAGGGCTCAGGGCCTGCAGGGCTCACCTCCCTCAGCAGGGGCAGGAAAAGCTGCACCTTTTCTAGTAGAAATCCATCAGACCTGCCCAGGCTAATCCAGATTTCCACCAGACTGCACCTGCTCCAGCCAGGGAACACCCGGGTTTGCAGCCAGGGAGTGCCCTGAGTCACTCAACTGCCTCGGAAGAGGAAGAGCCCCGGTGCAGCTTTGTTCTCTAACCCAGTTCTAGTTCCAGTATCGGGAGAGCAATTCGAGAAGTGACAGCAGGTAATCCTGGGAACTGGGACAGAAACATGAGGGGCAGGAGAGCACCCAGCAGGGCAGACAACATCCCTGAGCTTCTCTGGTGATAAACTGTGCTCTAACAAAGAAGGGATTCACAGCATTCAAAGGATGGATGGACAAAACTAGACAATAGCTTTGTTACCTTGAAAAAAAGAATAACAGTCTTAGATTTTGGCTATAATGAAAGGGAAAGTGATAGAAAACAATGACTTGAATTTCCCACTGCCCTTGAGATTACACCAGTAATTCTGATCTCAGTTAAAGATCGAGGTAAGTCTTCAAAACTCTTAACTCTTCACAAGATTTCCACTCTCTGGAGAAAACACTAAGGAATTTCAGTTAAAATTACAAAATAAGCAAAATTACAAAATTACAAAACTAATCAAAACAGTTCAGCTAAACAGGCTCTGGTCTCCTTTAAGGAATCATGTCCATATCTGGCTTTGAAGAAGTTGAAGAAACAAGAAAAAATAACTAATACATACTTGGATACTTTGAAATCAAACACAGCAGACTGAGCTCCAGCTAAAACCACCTCCCAAACCCAGCTCTGCCCACACAGGGACTGCTGGGGGCACCAATTACACACTCCCCAGAGCAGGAGAGGAATCTCCATCCCAGCTGACAGCTGGAGCACAGCAGGAAGGGACAAAGCTGGGCAACCATCTGTCCTCATGGCTTCCTGCTATACTACAGCCAGAAACCCCAAATGCTTTAAAGCATTTCAGAACAAGGGTGAGCCTCTCCTTTGGGTGCAATGGACAACATTTGCTAAACCAGGAGCCTGTTAAACAATGTTTATTGATCAAGGATTTTCCTCTTTTAACTACAAAGAGACTTTTAATAAAAATATACTGTAGCACAAACATTAAATTAATTTGGAGAACCTAAATTGTAAATCAACCCATCTCCCAGCACGGACCAAATCCCTACTTATCTCTCTGCAAAGAAAGACAAAAATACTACAGTGCTTCCAAATGCCAGGTCAGGAATAGGGGATCACTGAGCAACTGTGCTTATCCTAAACACTGCAAAGATTCATCCCCACAAGAAATATCTTTGGAAGCACAGCCAAGGGCTCTATATGGAGCAATGACATCAAAGATTCATGTATAAGCATAAAAAGGTATGGACAGTTATTCAAATCTGGTCAATAAAGATGCTGGGTTTCACAGAGCAATAACATCCCTTCAGCTACAGGTTTAACCTCACTCAGGTTGCCTGTGGAAAATGGTTCCTTCCAATATTTCTCCATTAATTATGTAACTTGTATTTTTAATATAGTGAGATAATCATGTTGTAGCTTTAATAAAATAAAAAAAAAAAAGAAAAATTCCTCTGAGAAAAGTAGAAAATAGAGCCCATGGTCAAAGGATTTTCCAAATATAGACCTTCTGAAAATATCCAATGGTAGATAAACTAAATCCACTGTCCACAGTCACTACAAAGCACTTGGAAAACAAAGCTCTCATGTTCATCACATTAAATTTGATTTTGTTTTCAGCAGTCCTGTGATAAGCAGGGATCTGGACTCAATCGTGCTTATGGATCCCTTCCAACCTGAGACACCACAGGAGTCACTGAGTGCATCAGGTTCAGGGGACCACAGTGGCTCATCTGGTCCCACCTCCTGCTCCAGCAGGGCCATCCCAGAGCACAGGGCACAGCACTGTGCCCACACAGCTCTGCAATATCTCCAGGGAGGACACTCCACAGCCTCTCTGGTCTCTGCTCAGGGCTGGGTCACTGCCCAGCCAAGAAGTTCTTCCTCCTGTCCAGCTGGAGCTTCCTGGGCATCAGTTGCTGCCCGTTGCTCTGGTGCCATTGCTGGGCCCCCCGAGCAGAGCTGCTCCATCCTCTGCCCCCTCCCTGCAGCCCCTGACACCCCCTGGGCAGGGCCCCTCTCAGGCTCTGCTCTGGAGGCTGCACAGCCCCAGCTCCCTCAGCCTTTGCTGCTCCCAGAGCTGCTCCATCCCTTCGGCATCTCCGCAGCCTGCGCTGGCCCCGCTCCAGGAGCTCCCTGTCCCTGCTGTGCTGAGGAGCCAGAGCTGGGCCCAGCCCTGCAGATGTGGCTGCCCAGGGCTGGGCAGAGGGGCAGGATCCCCTCCCTGCCCTGCTCCAGTGCTCTTCCTGATGCCCCCAGGATCCCATGGGCCTCCTTGGCCCCAGGACACACGGCTGGGCAGGGACAGCTGGATGTCCACCAAGCATAAAAGTTAAGTGTGCTGACCACAGACATGTCTATATTTGACATCTGTATTAGTAACTGCTTGTTTCAGCTTAAGCCAAACTATTTATGTAAGCACTAGAGATCTGCACAAATTCGGCTGAACACGCTCCATTTCTTACCTAGCTCACTGCTCTCCCAGTTGCCAGGTTTTATTTTAGTGCAGCTATTGCTGGAAGTTCAAACAAAAATATACTTCAAATACTAAAAGAGTCTACCAAGAGCCAACAGCTGAAGGCAAAATTAGAAAAAAACCCTCACACTGAAACTAAGGCATCAATTTTTATTTGGCCTCTGAGTAACCACCAAAAAGTTGAGAGGAAAACAGGGAGAATTCAGCACCAGCACAGTTACCCAGTTTGTGTTTCAAACTGCTACAAACAAACAGTATTTGGTGTAGTTTGACCACAAGTTGTAGATGGGAAGTCTTTAAAAGATACCTTTTACATTTCAGGTTGACACTTCTCAAGGGTCTATTTTTTAGGAAGTTTTGGGCAGAGCAGTAAATTCCCCAAAACCAACAGCTGCCCGCTCCTGCCTCTGCACAGAGAAAGAAAATCTCAGGCCATTCTTCATCTAAATGTTCCAGGCCAGTTATTTTTTCAGGTTCCAAAGACTACAAACAGTTACTGAACAGGTCATCCTGCTGAATCACCAACACCTGGATAACCAGCAATTCGTACCACTACGGGAACTTGGTTTCTGAAGTATCAGAGCTGCCTGGAACACAAAACTGATAACCTGCTGATCCTCTGGATATACATAACTGCACCTTCAGTACATGTGACTCCAGGTAGAGCTGATCCCAGAATGGTTTGGGTTGGAAAGAACCTTAGAGATCATTGGTTCCACCCCTGCCATGGGCAGGGACACCTCCCACCAGCCCAGGATGCTCCAAGCCCCGTCCAACCTGGCCTTGGACACTTCCAGGGATCCAGGGGCAGCCACAGCTTCTCTGGGCAACCTGTGCCAGGCCTTCCCCACCCTCACAGCCAAGAATTCCTTCCCAGTATCCCATCTCTCCCTGCCCTCTGGCAGTAGGAAGCCATTCCCTGTGTCCTGGCACCCTTGTCAATAGTCTCTCTCCATCTTTCCTGTCAGCTCCTTCAGGCCCTGCAAGGCCACAGTCAGGTCACCCCAAAGCTTCTCCTCTCCAGGCTGAACAATCCCAACTCTCCCACCTTCCCTCCAGCAGAGCTGCTCCAGCTCTCTGCTCATCTTGCTGGCCCCCAGCACTCAGGTCACTGTGGGCTGTGTCCTGAGTCACACTACTTGGTTTTAAAATGAAATTGTACATGAAAATGCCCAGCACTTCAGGATAACTTTCCTGATCCATGAAACATGAAGGACTCCAACTCCACCATTGAGCTTTTGATGATGGCACATCCTTTCAATGGGCAGCTGTCTGCCCAAATTGCAGCCTGGGCCTGCCTGGCAGAGCAGGGATTTAATTCATACCCCAACCTGTGAAGGACAACAGCTGATGGAGAACTGTAACAGCAGAATCACTCTGCTGGCTTTCAGAGCTTCTAAAGTAGTGTAATGCATATTCTCATCAAGATTTACATAAAAAACCTGACTAAACTAGCAGTCAATTTAGGTTGCAATAAGAAACAAAAAAATTCTACTTCTGATCAAGCTACCAGCTATTTTCCAGCATGTCTCAATTTCCACTGAGCAAGCTGATGTCACTAGGAAAAAAATGTAATTATTGCAATCCCAAGAGACACCCAGGGGTGGTTTTTGTTTGGTTTTGCTGGTTTTGGTTTTTAAGTACACAACAGCTTATTAGTTCTTAAAGGCAGCTTCCCTCAACAGGTCCTGCAGGATCACACCTCGTAACTCAGCCCTTGTGTAACTGTTTCAAAGACACCTTAAACTCTCCTTTCAGAGTGTCCAGAGTAAAGAGTCAGCAATGAAAACCTGCCTGTATCCATCCTATAAAAATATGTTGTATTTCCAAGGACAATGAGCACTGAATTGTGTAATTGTAGCAATCTGATGACTCATCCCTGCACCACTCCGGGTACCAAAGCAGGGCTTGCAGAACTTGCACATCACGCAAACTCTTCTGCTGAATATAAATACACTGAGCCCCAAATAGAGGCAGAAATCAGTCCCTCTACACCTGCCCCTCAAAGCAGCACTTTGATGCAGAATCAGCTCACTGGAAGAAAGAGCAAAAGCAGTTTGCAGTTCAGCCAGGCCAGGTCTGGGGGCCAAGTTAAGCCTCGCTCGAACATCCCCACAGTGCCCACGGGCTCAGCTCGAGCTGGCAGGGCAAGATTTTGCATCAATAAAATAATCATGATCCTCTCAGCTTGTGACAGAGCATCCAACAAGTCTCCCTGCAAAGCTCCACCTGGGGCTCAGTGGTCATGTTTTACTTCAGCTGAAAACTGGCTTTTCCAACCAGCTGCTCTGCAGCCCCTTCCCAGCCTAAGGACTTTCATCCCACCTTCAGCTTACAAGTGGGGCTTGTTTTTCAGCTGTCTTGGTTCCACTTCTTGCCCAGAGCAGAAAACCTCAATACTCAAACTGTTTATCAAAGCAATCAAGCTTATAATTGATATCAATGCAAACTGTTGCAGTCACTTTCCTAGAACATTTCTCAATTAACTTCCACAACTCTAGAGGACAAATACCTCAAAAGAGAAATCCTGTCTCCCTGCAAATAACAATTTTAACAGCAAAATGTTTCAACCAGAAGTATGGCCCTGACAAACTGGAAGTATGAATGTACACAGACATTAGCAGCAAAGTACTGCTTTGCTTTCTGGGTTCTTTTGTAAATTAAGAGAAGTTACCTCAAGTTCTCAGCTGCATTATTATTATTGGTTTTGCACTAATGGTTCATCTATTTTCCCCATAAACCTATTTAGGTAGAACCTATCTGCACTTCCAATCTTAATCCATCCCAAAGTAAAACAGTCTTTCCTCTGTACTTTTAAAACTCAAGGGAAACTTCACACCATGTTATCAGTGAACTCAGTAAAACTTCTGAAGTAAATGCAGAGCTTAAGTTTTTAGAGCTCCGTTCAGAACATTTGCACCTACAACTATACCAAAAGCCACCCTAAAAAACTGGATTATGTTAGGCAGGAGGATTAGATATGGCCAGCTTTTGGGGGGGAGGGTTGGTATAATGGAAGCATTAAATAGTATTTACTACCTCAGAAACTGTCTCAATGTCTAGTAAAGAGCCCCTTTAGCTTTTATTTCCTATATTAAAAATACATCCACAAATGAAAACTTCAGGGGAAAATACAGACTCAAGATTATTGTCACCTTTCTTCTTTTTAGAGCAGGTGTAAAGAAGCCTCTTCCTATCCACTCATCTCATCATTTATAGGACTTGTAAAAGGAAAACAAACTATTTAAAAAGTTGCATTTCACTGCTGCCTTCTCCAATTACCACAAACTGAGGGCCTTCAGCACACGAGCAGCACATCTGACTGCCAGGGCTCGGGAGCAGCCAAGGCATTTTAGAGCCAGTTGGTGCATCCCTACAACACACAACTGCTACATCAACACATGTTCCACAGCCCTGAACCTGCTCCATGCACATCCCAAAGCCCAGCAGTTCCCTGGAGCATCCTTTCCAAAAGTGGGGGTGCTGTGGGGACACCCCGTGTCAGGGGCAAGGCGAAATTCAAATTCCAAAAGCTCCAAGTTGGACAATTTTCTTTACATCACGTTCATGGCACCAGGAACGGAGAACCAAAAGAAGACATAAGCTCCAATTAAACAGTCAGTAATTTCCTCCAGCGTGGTTCTGTATTTTCTCTCATTTTTCTAAACCAGATTCTGGCACTTCTTTCTCTACATCCCTTCCTGTTTTGCCTGGGCACCAGGACCACATTGGAATTTATTCACATTCATTGGGTTTTGCTCCTCCCTGAGGATCAGCAAAATTTTAAGCATACTTTGAAGAGGCCTCTATACAAACTTTTAGTGTAAAAGGTACAAAAAGGTTCCTCAAAACCACTCAGGAGTCTGAAATACCTAAAACTGCAGTAACCCTCAATTATTTATCTTTTGCAAAATAGGTGTTTGCATGCAAAAGAAATACAAATAAAGTAGCACTGCAATGAAATATTGAATAAAACTAAAGCCTAGAACCAATGAGCTACTCCAAGGAAGGGTCCTGTGCTGTTCCAAGTTCAGTTTTTTCTTCCAAAGATGTATGGCAGTGTCTTCCAGATTTGGCAACTCAGGAAACTGGATCACTCCTTCATAATTATTCAGGAAATTCTAATCACTTACTAATTGTCTGAAACACAAGCTTTTGTTTATACACAATTTCAGTGTATTTTTGGAACTGCTGACATCCAAGCAACTCAAAACCTGTAGAGGACCTTATCTCCATAAGGGTTGAAGTCTGACCATCCCAAGAACAAACCCTTCAGTAACATAAAATGGAAAAAAATGCCCCAATCATTTTGTCCAACCCCCACCCAGCCTTGCCTGGGGTGAGCCAGACACTCTGCACTCGAGTGCTGATTTTATCTGGGCATTCAAAGGCATGTGCAATTGCATAATTGAGATTTCACATGCTTTATATAAGGGATGGTAAATGCTCCTGACCTGCACGGTCAGCACCACTTCTCCCTCTACAACTTCCAGATCCAGTTGCTTAACACAAAAAGCACATCAGTGCAAGACTCCACAGAAAGGGTCTGACAGCAGCAGGAACACTTGCCCCAGGTCTCAGGTTCCCATGGATAAGCTTGAGACTTTCAGACTCTATTTGCTTTAACAACCCAGGCTTAAGTGTACAGGACTGTAGGTGGGTTCCTGCAACAGTACAGCAAATATTTTTTCAGTATTATATGCCTTTAATAAATTCTCTAGTTCAAGAATCTTCAAAAGCAGACAGAAGTATTACAGTTTTTCAGAGCTCAAGTGTGCATTCAGCTTCTGCCATCAGGTATAAAACTTTGGGGATAACTTTACGTAATCCCTGTTTAAGTCATTTTTCAAGTAGGACATTTAATCATCAGCTACTGAGGAACTCAGAGAGAACTTTAGGGTCCACTTTCATTCAGTCATTCATTTTTTTTTTTTAATCACATTTTTCTGTATTTTCCCTCAAATTTAGACTCTAACAGCCCTAATCCATTTTGCACAATGATTTTCATCATTTATCAGTTCCAGCATGAAAGACGTGCCAATATGTTTGCATTTGCACACCTTATGGTAAATATTTAGCAGTCTATTTATTAAAAAATAATATTAAAAAGATGCACAAAAAACACAGATTAGAAGCATAGTTTGGACCACCCCTAAAGCCTGGCTTAACAATTGCATCAAAAAACACATGTGAACTTGAGGAATGCAAAAACCATGTAAGAATTGAAAAAGCAAAGAGCTGATCTTTAACAGCTGAGAGTTGCTGATCACACCAGTGCAGCAGCACTGAACAGACCCCAGTGCTTACAAAGTGCAAAGGCTGGGATGGAGACAGCCTAGATCATTTCTCTGTGGCAACAAAGTCAACTCAAACTTCTCAAATATCTCTAAAATCCACTTGAAAGCACTGGGAGAACATTCTGCACCTCCAAGTAATGCCCTTCCCTAGGGGGGCTCTGCAAACATGATTCTTTTGCCACAGAAATATTATGCAAAGCAGTAAAATCTGTGGTTATGGTTCCTTCTTTCTCTGTGCCACTTCCCCCCAACTGGACAGATGGGCACTGGTGATGTTTGCTCAATCCTGCTGCTGTGGTTGGAGCCACCTGTCCTTCCCACCCTCCACTCTGAGGCCTCCTGTGATTTATGGGGACTCTCTCACCCCTCCAGAGGATCACAAGAACCAAACCACCCATGAGAAGACTCTTCTACGCCACAGCCTTGAAGGGCTGCAAACCAACCCGTGGGATGCCAGAGATGGAGGCCCAGGGACACCTGGGAATGGCCAACCTGCTAAACCCTGGAGCCTGGCACAGGGCAGGGGACTGTCCTCTGCATGAGAACTGCCACTGGGACCATTAGCAAAACCATTACTAAGCCTGACACCAACAGCTGCTGAATTCCCCCCAGGCCAGGGACAGCCCCTCCTGCAGGGCTGTGTCCCACCAGGGGTCCAGCAAAGACACTGCACAAATGTCATTTCAACCTTGGCTGGCAATACATGATTACATGTTTCTGCTTCCTGGAAAATTCTTCTGGGGAAGAGAGACCAAAGACCTGCAAGCAAGAGGACAATGTCGCACACCCCCAGAACACGCTGCCTGGCATCTCCCCTCTCCAGATTCCCCTGCTCCCCTCCCAGCAGGAGCACGGCACTCCCAGCAGGCAGGAACACTTCCTAGCACATTGCTTTCCACCGTAACAGGATCAGAGAGCAAAAAAAAATATCCTCTTTTCCAAAGGAGGCTGAGAAAGCACGAACATGAGGCTGTGGCTGACAACAGCCCCACACTCACACAGCCTGCTGCAGATGCTTCCTAAGAGGCATCAGCAATAACAGCTCCTGCCCACTCCCTGTGAAATCTCTCACGCTTAGTGGGACTGTGTTAAGCTTTAAGGGACACAGATTTATGTCAAAATTACACTCCCTGTTGCAGCTCTGAGCAACGGGCTCTGGATTTGCTGAGACAAGGTCTAGTACCTCGTGGGGTTACATGAATCCATCACAGAGTACTTGTCTCCACAGGGACACGTCCTTCCAGTCTGAGAGAGGACAGATTGAGATGTCCTTGTGGAACAAGAGAAACACCAGCAAAAGGCAGGCTAGCAGGTCACCCAGAAGAAAAAGGACCAGGTCTCTAAGCTCACACCACTTTTTCTGTGTTCAGAGGTCCCTTCTGCAGCAGCTCAGTGACATATCTCAGGAGGGAGTCATATCCCCACTTCCTCCTAATCTCGATCATCAAGATTAGTGATTAAGTAAATTACTAACTTTCGGTTAGCTGCAACTTCTGAGGAAAAGACAAAGATAAGAGAACTGCCCACCAGCCAACAGCCGTGGCTGAAACGATTTGAAAAGCTCTTTAGAAAGAGAGCAGAGCTCCTGAGACAGGTCACTCCTCTGTTCAAGCCCACGTGCAGCTCAGGGATGAGGTGTATGCTCTTCAGTGCTCTCTAAAAACCGCTGAGAACAACCAAGACCAAAAAAGGCACTCTTGTGTATCAAGTTGTTTGTACCAGCCAAGTCCTTTCCCCACGAGCAGAAATGTCAGGGGTTGGCAGCTCTCAATCAGTCCCATGCTGGGGTGGCCTCCCCACAAGTGACTCCACGTGTCACATGGTTCCACAGGCTGCTCTCACCATGTGCTGGCCACAGACCACGGGCAATACAGCTGGACTTGTGTGGCAGAGCCCGAGTGACTGGTGTACATCATGTCTGAGCAGAATCAGGAACCAAAACTCACAGACAGTTACTCTGTTTGCTGGTCTTTGGACATCAGGGACACACTTCTCCTCAGCTGAGGAAAGCACTGAGCAGAGCTCTGGGTCCCAGCTCAGTCCTTGCTCACGGGCTGCAGTTCAATCCAGTGAGTAACCACTCACTTCTACTTCCAAATAAACACTAGGAATTGACCCACTAAAGAGCAGGTCTCTCTTCCTGCCCTAAGCATGAACAGGCTGAGTTAATAATTGAAGTCATAAAGCTGAAAGCACTCAGACACACAAAGGACGATGGAGAAGCGCTTATCACAATCAGATAACAGATCACACTTGGAGAAAGCAGTCCCTGCATTTCCCATTCCCTGATCCAGCACCAAGCCATGGCCACACCAGCAGAAGCCCCACAAGCTGCTGTCCCCCTAAGGGGCTGCAGCAGAGCTGTGCCTGGCTCTGAGACTCATCCCAGTGCTGGCCCAGTTTGGGCACTCCCAGGAAATGGCTGGGAGGGGTGGGGAAAACCAGGATGGCCAAGCACTGGAGCACAAGGGGGAACCAAATGCAATGTTACCCTTTGTAAAATACTTATAGTGAGTGCAACTACCACCAAATTGGGCTGTCATATCAGCCCTCAAAATCTGTAACACCCACACAAAGAACTCAAAAAAAAAAGTAAAAGAAACTGCTGAAAACAAACCCCAAAGTACTGTTAACTTTAACTGAGAGCAGACTCCAGCTTCAGCCAGAAGAGTCATCGATACTGGGAAGCACTGCTGGGTCACCAGAGGGAAAAGTGGGCATTTTTACCTCAGCTTTAAGGACTGGGGACACCAGGCCATCCCCCTGCCCCAACCAGCACCAGGCTGACCATGGGCAGAGCTTTAATTGCTTCTACATCGCTGGGCTCGGGTTGAAAGCTTTGTGTCTGTGAAAGAAGCCCGTTTAAAATAAAGGGACAAGCACAAATATTTCAAATATTGGAGAGAACACTCTGTTCCTTTAAAGGAGTCAAATATGTATTTCTTTTTAATGGATCTGTTGGACTGTTTCCAAAAAGAAATAGTAACAGTCCCACTGTTTTGAGGCAAAACACCAGAAAACATGTCAAAGAGGTATTTGTAATTTCCTTCCAACCTGACAGAGGCGGCAAAGCAGTTGCCTGGTTCTGACAACTCATTTTAACAGCTGCAGAGAAGAACATCTCCAAAAGGAAGCAGGCTCCACAGCGACAGGCCGGGCCTCATCTCCCATCTGGGATTTCATGCTCCAGAGGAAAAAGCTTGAGCAGAAATGCACCTCCTGCACTTGCAGGCACTTTAAGTACACTGCATCAGGTCTGTTCCTGAATTTGCACCATGAAAAAAGGATGATGAAGTTATGATATTAAATTCTTGGCTTTCAAGAGCTTTCCAACTTTACCAACTCCAATTTCTGTTGTTGTATTTCCTTCTGGTATCGGAATAAAAACATCAACCAACAGAAGCCCAAAATTAGTAAAGAATAACAAACAGAAGCTTAAGCAAGTTAATCCTAAATTGCATCATCAATAAATAGAAAGACAAACTTCCTTCTGGAAGTTTCTGTGTTTAAACTGAAAGAAGAGAAATTTATGTTAGATATTGGGAAGAAATTCCCCCCTGAGAGGGTGGGGAGGCCCTGGCACAGGTTGCCCAGAGAAGCTGTGGCTGCCCCTGGATGCCTGGAAGTGTCCAAGGGAGGTTGGATGGGGCTTAGAGCAACCTGGGCTGGTGGAAGGTGTTCCTGCCCATGGGTTTTAAGATCTGTTCCAACCTGAACCATTCTGGGATTCTCTGAGCCTCAGTTCCCCTGTGACAGCACTAACAGATAACTGCCTTTGCAGGGAATGCTGGTGTAAGGAATGAATACACATACATACACCCTAATGCTCCAGAACTCTACGTGCTCCTGGGCAAATAGGCTCTTCTGAACAGTAATAAATTACAAATTGGCCAATTCAAATTAAGAACAATTTCTGTGAAGAAGATCTGTTCCAACCTGATGATCCACTCCTGTCAATCTGTAAGCAGGAATGACAGCAACAAGAACTAAGTCCATGTCTGTTCCTACTGCTCATCCATCACCAGGACACACAGAGTAAGAATCCTAGAGTCACTGAGGCTGGAAAAGCCCTCCCAGCCCATGGATCCCCCCTGTGCCCCATCCCCACCTTGTCCCCCAGCCCAGAGCACTCAGTGCCACAGCCAGGCCTTCCTTGGGCACCTCCAGGGATGGGGACTCCATGAAAACAAAAATGCAGATGAAGCAGAGCCCGTGGAGCTGGACATCCCGTGGGGCAGGACCAGGATACGGGCCAGGTAAAGCCAAGAGCTCCGTCACAAGCCTGAGGAGCACAGGGGCAATGAGAGCAGTTGGGACAGGCAAGTCTGACAAAGCCACTGCAGGAATTTTAAGATGTGGGCTGTGGAGGAACAGGTCGATATCTCCCACTGGATGTTCGGGAAGAGAGAAGTTTCTTGTTCCTGAAGCGAATCAACTCTCTGTTAAAGCTCCCCAGCTCCACAGCCCACGTGTGAACACAAGAGGAAGGCAAGAGCAGGGCACTACATGCAATTAAGCTGAGAGTTTTAAGAACAATAAACGGAAAGAAAGGTGCAGAAAAGAACCATTTCTAAGAACCTCAAAGACCCTGTGAGGGTCTAAATAAGCATGAAAAAACCTAAGCAGAGTTTTAGAAGACAGATAAAATGATCTTTTTTTAAGAAAGTGAAGGAAAACTATAACTGAAACAGGGAAGAAAGTTGGTGGGGCAATATTTGGTTACTAGGTGAAGTTCATTACATCTATCTAATAATTCATTTCCCAAGGACTATTTCATCACATCCTACATTATGCAATAATTCAAAGTGATGTCTGGGCTCTTATCTTCTGCTTCTGAATGATTACTCTCCAGTTCACACTGCAGATGTTTGCTCACAGAGCCCAGAGCCCTGGATGATGCCTGACAGAGCTCTCAGAGCTATTTCCCAAATCAGTGTGACAAATAAGCTTAAAACCCTGCAATGCTCCACCAGGCTGAAGCCATGGAAGGTGCTGTATCCACAGGGTTGCACTACACAACTGGTAATAGAACCAGCTCCTCTAAAGACCTAAATAAGAGACCAGCATGGTTTTAATTTTGCAGTCAAATCCATACTGCAGCAGATGAAAACAGGAGCTATTGAATCCATGTGTGTTCATTATGGTGAGCTCCTTGGTACAACAGCATTATTAAATAATTAAGGACTTAAAAATAAGGCCTGGGAAGCTATAACAGTTTCAAATATTAGGAACTGGCATTTAATATATGCTTCTCAATGTAACAGTAACAAGTGATAAGGACCAAGGACTTTATTTCCAAATAATACCAATTACATTGCAAGTCAGAATAGATCAGACCAAACTCCAAGTACCACAAATAGGAATAAAAACTTTTTAATAAATTATCTGTCTCTCCTCTCCATTCACTAACAGCTCACACAATGCAGAAAGTAAATAATTTTCCAGTAAACTACAGGAATTATGAAGGTATTTGACTGCATGAGAAAAAAGCACAGAACTCAGAGACTATCTGTGGACAACTGGAACATCACCTCCAACCCATGGGCATCAGAGGGATTTGCTTAATAATACAGCCTGATTTTAGAAGACCCTCGTTAGGCTCCATGATTAACAACATCATGGAGAGCAAGATGGATTGCAAGAGCAAACCTCATCTCTGCCTTCTCCTTTCAGATGGGTTCCAAATGACTCCCAAAGCCTAAATGTTTGAAAAAGCACCAAGACTGAATAAAAGCTTCCTGAAGAGATTCTACAAGGCTCCAGATTTAACACTGTTCTTGCCTCTTTCTGGCCTGTTCACTAATTACTCTACACACACAGCACACAGATAACAGACACATCTCCCGGATAAGGTCTGTGAATCACCCAAGAGCTTCTGTATCTCCCTCCCTGCACTTCCTATTAATCATCATTCCCCTAAATGAATGTGTGCTACAGAACCAAGATCTCTCTACGCCCCACCTGATGTATCTGTGGGCTTAGAGCTCAGGAAACAATGAAGAGCAAGTCATGGTGCCAAAAATAAAAAATGGGGAAAAGCAGCTGGTGCCACTTTCACTTCCAAGTTCCCCTTCAGCTGTCACCAGGTCACACACCCAAAAGGAGAACTTAAAGAAAGAAAATCTCCACAGACACTTCCAAAAGATTCCAAACCTCTTCTGGCTGCAGTTCTACAAAATTAATCAGACCTTAATAAAAAGAAAAAAGCCTTCATTTTCAAGCAATATTTCACAGACTCATGGAATATCCCAAGTTGGAAGGGACCCAGAAGGATCATCCAGTCCAACCCCTCACCCTGCACAGGCCCTTCCCCAAGAGTCACCCCCTGTGCCCCAGAGGATCAGCCAACCCCTCCTGGAGCTCTGGCAGCCTTGGGGCTGTGCCCACTGCCCTGGGGAGCCTGGGCAGTGCCAACCACCCTCTGGGGGAAGAACCTTTCCCTGAGATCCACCCTGACCCTGCCCTGACACAGCTCCAGCCCTTCCCTGGGTGCTGTCCCTGGTCACACAGAGCAGAGATGGAGCTGCCCCTCGGGAGGAGCTGCAGACCCCACTGAGGTCTGACCTCAGTCTCCTCCTCTCCAGCTGAACACACCAAGTGCCCTGAGCTGCTTGACTCAAACCCCCAGAGCACCCTGTACACCCAGTAAATGGCAAATCCCCCAGGGGTATCTGCCTGCTTAGGACATTTATCCCTCTTACTGCCTCGACAACCCATCAGGAGGGTGCAGCCAGAACAAAGCACAAACCCTGCAACAGGCAGGGGGAACAAAACCCCAGAGAAATCCTCCTCAGTCACTCCTCAGGTGCAACAGGCTGGACATACACAGTTGTTTCTTTGCACACACTGAGCTCCCACAGCCTCAAAGCAACCCCACCTGCCTGAACACCGTGGCTGCCCTTGCAGTGATGTACTCATCACTGAAATTCCTTAAGCTTGATAACTGTTGCTATTATATGGCTAAAACCTTCTGGGATTGTGCAATTCCCACAGGCATATGGAGCAGGAAAGCCTTACACAAATGAACTGGCACTCCAACGTGGTTCTCATGAAAGCTGACAGATCTGTAACAATTCCTGAAAACAAGACTGGTTTGAGAAATCTTTCCAAGTGACACATTCTGACAAAACAGCTGCCTTAGCTCTGGGTTTTAATTATATGGCACCACATCTGTGTGATAACAGGTTTCCAAAAACCTCATGTATAAAGCAGCATGCTCATGAACAAACTGCATTGTATTTTATCCTGTAATTAATATAATCAACACAAGTTTGTAATACAACATATTCTACATCAACTAATCAACTCCCAGCCTGAGCAGAGCTTTCCCCTGTTTAATTTACAGTTTATGTACCCAGTGGAGTTGATTTCTAAGGAATCAGGGACAGTCAAAGTTCTCAGACTCAGCACTAAGAAGTCCTGAAACAGTTCTCAAACTGGTGAACACAATTAGGCTGAAGTCACAACCTCCAAAGTCGGGTAGGGAGGAGGTAACAAACAAAGCAAGAGAGTGGCAGGGTGGCAGCCCTGGGTCTGCCCTGGCAGCCGAGCAGCACCTCCCTCCCTCAGCAGAGCTCAGGAACCAGCCTGGAAACCATCCCTGGCCATCCCACCAACTCCCAACATCACTATCCAGCTTAAAACCAACCATGATCACTTGCTAAAATATTCCCAGACACCCTTTGGCCACTGACAGACAAGATCCAGGGAGAAAAAGAAATTCAGAATTCCCACTGAAACAAAGTTTTATTTTACTTTTCCAGGGAGAGGGTCAATGCTGAGGATCAGGAAAAGGGAGCAGGAAGGTTCTGCATTAGAACAAGCTTGCAAATATTCCCAACACAGACACCAAACCTCAATGACTTTGCCCTGGCACAACCATAGGCAACTTCTATAACCATTATTTGGCCATGAGATAGTGTTAATGTCTATAAATTTGAATTATCCTTCTATGTGTTTATCTCGGGGGGTTTTTTCCTTGCTTTGAATACTATTTCAAAATGGGAAATATAAAGCATTCAAACAGAAAAACACTTCTATTTTAACAGAAATTTTGAAGGAATTTCTAATTCTGAAACTGAAATCTGCTGGAACTCCAGTGGCCACATTTTGTAGGTGGGAGGAGAGGTTTTGAAATAACTGCTTGCTCTCTAAGGTAAGACTGTGGCTAAACTCAAATGGAGTGACAAACAAAACTCAATTGTTTGTTTTCATTCACAAAAGCAATTTAAGTACTCACTTTGTACACATTAAAGACTGAACATCTGAATATTGTTATCGTTATAAAATATACAAATGTTAAATAATCACTGTGCTCTGCTAAAAAACATTACATTCAGAAACACCTGAGGAAGTGCCACACAGTTACTACACATATGGGCATTTTCTTTCCAAGGTAAATCCCCTGGGTGTTCAAAATTGTTAACTGGTACCAAAAGCTCCTTTTTTATCATTTTCAATCCCTCCCAAACCAGTGAAGAAACAGCAGCAATTCCCCATCTATAAATTATGCAGGCTCAGCTCCAACAGCTTACTAGAAAAAAACAACAGAGAACTCAGGGTTTAGTGGTTTTCTATGCAGAGTAACCCCCCCATCCCTTCAATTCTTCCAAGTTACAACACTGAGTTAACAGGGCAACCCAAAGACCCCAGGACTCCATGCTCACTGTTCTGCATTCAAACACGTGCAAGGACCAGTGTAAGGCTACACCCAGGACCACGCTTAGCAGCAAATAAAAAGCTTATCCTTTCTAAATGAGATCACACAAATATCACAGGCTGGTCAGTTCATTGCAATTTAAGAGAAAAGGCAAAGCTTATTATGTTATTTTTTTCAATTAAACGAGAAAGCAAAACGTAGCAGGCAACATGCAGAACTATGTGCTACTTAAATCACAACTGCAGTAAACAGGCAATCAAACACCACCTCACCACCCCCCAGCACCTCCTGCACAGAAAGCCCTTAAAGAGTCACTCCTCCAATGCAGTTAAGTAGAAGATTTCAGAAAAGGATGCACAACAAACATTTAGCAGACTTAACAATTGGATTAAACAGAGTCCTGCGAGTTTAACACAAGTTCAAAGCATAGGCATAACATTTACAACAAGAAAGAAGAAAGGCACCTGGAGACATCTGACACTGGGCATGCTCTGCAGGCATCTCAGTGCGCACATGCTCTCTACCAGGTTGGAGCAGCCTAGCCACAAAGACCTTGGCACAGAACACTGCAGGGTGACAAAAAGGAAGGAAGAGAAGAAGCAGTTAGATGCCACAACAAATCACTCAAGGCAGGCAACTCATTAGTAAGTTAACGTGGGTACTTATCTATGTTATTTCTGTATCAGTCACCAGGTTGGTGGCCAAGGGTAAAATAACCACTGAAGATCCTGTGCAGCAAACGAGTCATCCCTCTGTCCTGAGCTCATGTGCCTCATTTGTAACCTCCTGGGTTTAGTGCCCAGCTGAACCTTTTAACTCAGTCCCAGCAGCCTGGGAGTTGTTGCAGTTGGGTCCCACATTGTGCTGACAGAGGTTCCAGGCCTCACTCAGCAGAGTGGAACTCTGGGACACTCAGTGCAGCGACTGGGGATCTGTCCTTCAGCAACAGCAACTTCAGCTGCTTTTTTTAGGTTACTGAGCATCTTTGTTGCTTAACCCAGATTAATAGCTCTGGATCAAAGCTATACACCCATTGCTAAATGCTCTTTGCAGGGAATGCAGCAACTAGACAAGAGAACCACAAACATCATCATGTGTAAAAAATCCTCCATTTTTTTGGCTCTTTACTGTTATTTCAGAGAAAGATGTGCTGTTCTCTATCTTAATACAGTGTTGCTGCTGCCTTATTTTCCTTTCTCTGGATTTTTTAAGGATCCTGTTTGTGCACAAGTCCCCAGAGTGCACCCCAAAAAGGGAACAGCACCAGGTGTTCCCTTCACAATGCCCCCGACACATAAGGGCAGGAGGTTCCCATTAGGTTGGCAAATCTCCAGAGTGGAAGTGGAGGAGCTTTGGGAATTATGGTTTGGCTCTCCCCACTGTCTCAGCTTTCCCAAACTATTTGTGGTGCTTTATTCCAAGAGCAAAACCGACATTAGTGTCTGAGGTTCCGGTCTCTGTACTGGGACACTGACAACCAAAAAACTGGGGTATGTTTCAGACAGGAATAACCTCTAAGTTCGAACTGCAACCAAGCTCTGCTTAGTCAAGATGCATGGTATCCTGAGAAATTGAGGGAAAACTTTGGAATTATTACTTGAAGATATCCTAAAGCCAAATTATACCCTGACTACAGTTACTACTCACACCATCACCCAAGCCAGAAAGAACCAAGTTTAACTACCAGACTCCCCACTGCTGACAGGAGAATTTAGGAAAGCTTTGGAAATCCTTTTTGGTTTTTTTCTGAAGCTGAAGAAATGTTCTGCAGAGACTCCCCAAACCTTTTATAGCTCCAGGGTATTATTTCACAGCTCCTTTTAAGGACAGAGCAGCTCATACACCAGATAAAGTTGGGGAAAAGGCTTCAACTCCTCAGCATCAAGCAGTGCACAAACCCAGCTCAAGCCCTTGGCACAGACTGAGCTTCCAGTATTTTTCACACTGGCTTCCAATTTAGTTATAACAAACACCAGATCTTTAAAAGACAAACCCCACACAGGTCAAAGCTGACACTGGAATAACCGGAGGTGAAGCCTCCAGGAAAGCAGTTTGTGCCAGGAGTGAGGAGGGGGAGAGAGCTCAGAGCACCTGAAGGGGTTAAAAACTAATTGGTTTTAGTTCATGTCTTAGGAATAAAACAAAAGAAAGCATAATATTTTCATCTCCATGCTAAGGAGAGAAATGAAAGCAAGAACAGGACAAGAATGCCACTACCAGCATCAAAACCCACTGGAATCCTGTCTCCTCTTACGCAGCAGGAAGGTGGTGATTCCATACAGATCTCCTGTGCCACACACTTGTCATGGGAACAGTGGCTGCACACACGGGGTACATGTACAAATACACACATTTATGCCATATTGCATTATTCTTTCCTCAACAACAAAATAAATCACAGTGTTGTATCACTAAAAGTTTCTCATTTAAAGTTTAGAGAAATGTGATTTTGCAGTTAACCCCGTACATCTGTAATTACTCTGCAGTAATTTACTTGGACATGTCCTCACACAAACACTCAAAATTTAGTTCTCAGAGCTGTTCTAAGTCAACCAGTGACAACAGGGAAACTACCTTGTTTCAGCAAGACACCCAGAAAAGGGTTTTCATATTTTTAAAGAGATGGGGTGTTCAAATCCACTGATAGGATACTGAATATACAGACCTTTTATTGGTCTGTTGCTTCAAAACAAGAGTGTATAATCCAAGAAACTTCCTTTCCAGTATGTTTCACTATTTAATCTTATTTGGCATAATACCTGTATGGTGTTTCTGCAACACTGACCCATCAAAATTCAGGGTATCACTGCAGGTATTTATTAAAGCCCAAAGAAAATGTTGCATTTTTAAATGTATAGGTCTGGTAAAAAAATTTCATTCTGCTCACATGACTTAATAAAAATCATTGATCAGAAAACACAGCAACTTGTCTCCTAGGATGTTCAGATCAGGTGCACAAAGCTGAGTATAATGTTTTAATGAATCTACACCTGTAGGTGTCCATCAATTATAAGCTAAATAGTTTTACTAGGTTGTTAGATTGCTTTTTCTTTTATGAACTACTTTACCTAAATCAGCTGAATTTTAAATACTTGGGAGAAAGATGGGTCACTTGAGACCATTTTTTTAAATTTAATTCAAAATGCATTAGACACTGAGGCCGTTTCCACGCCAAGTTTGAGCCCCACAAAAGCCTTTTCACAGGATTACAAAACCCTGACTGAAAGGATTTATAAAACCATATTGCACAATACTACAAATTAAATATTGCCTCCCACTTCACACCAAACAGGAACGTGCAAATATTTGTGTGTTCACTGACATGTTATTGCTTGACCTGCTTGCGTAGGGACTGTCAGAAGAAAAGTTTAACAGTTACTCCAGAGGTAACCTCGCCCAGCAGGAGCCTGAACTGTGCCTTCACTCTGCACTCGCCTCTCCTGGGGATCCCTGGGAGCTGCAGCAGATTTAGGGACGTTTGGAGAGCTGTGGATCACCTGAGGGCCCTGTTTGCAGGGCACAGGGGGGCTCTGAGCTCCAGGGCAAGAACTGAGAAACTCTCACCCTGACCTTTGCCATGCCTCACACTTGGAAGGATTCACACCCTAATTTTATTATTACTTGATTGATTTCACTTCTACACACAAAGCCCCAGGAATTACATTTCAAGATTTAGGTTTCAACCTTAAATCTCAAATTTAAGCAGCCTATGCCAATGCTGCATTTGCATTCAAACTTGTAAATTCTCAGTAGTATCAGTGAAAAAGGAACATGCTTCAATGCCTTTAAATCTTAGATGCTAAGAACTTCTTACATTTATAGCAAAGCACAAAGCAGTGTTCACCCAACAAACCCACCTTTTAGGATGAAGGTATCAAAAAAAAACCATTGAAAGTTTTCATTCCCTCTGGACTGCTCCCAGGTTACAGCACTGCTGTCTTGTCAAAGCACAGTAAAATGCCCAAAAACCATTTGGTTCAGTGCATCTTATATTAAAGAGTGATGTCCCACAGAAATCCTCACATTTTTTGTATTCCTTAAAAGGAAAAATCCCTCATTTATCCTATAAAGCCCACTAAATTGCTCCAGAAATGCCTCTGGACTATAGTGTGTACTCCTGGAACCAGCACCCCTTTGCTGCCCAGGGATGGCAACACTGCAGTGCCAGAATCAAGGATTACAGCACTTCCACAGCCAAGCCTTGTGCTGCAGCTCTTATAATGTATCAAAATTATGACCTCAGAAGTTTTCATGCATTCATTTTATTTATACAAGATAATTTAAGGAATTGAAATTTACTGGATCCAAATTTATTGGAATCCAAATTTACAGCTTGGGAAATTCAGGAATTAAGGCAAAAATACTCTTGTTTTTTTTACAAACAGTTTCTAGACAGAGTCCAAGAAAGATTGACAATGGGAGGCATTTTGGAATTCCAAAGCCAAATGCAGTAAAAAAAATGAAGGAACTAATTTACTCCATTTTTTTCCAGGAAGCATGGCCAACTATATTAATTCATCCTCCTGCAGTAACTTTTTTCTTACACAGAAACTGAACATCAGAACCCAACAAATCTCTGCAGTTTATAAATCCTAAAGTCCGAAGAGCTTTTCCCAGCTTTCCCTTGACAGCAGACCAGTTCCTCAGCAAGGTTAGGTTGTGCTCTGGATGCCCATGGAGCTATAAATTGATATTTGAACTGACCAAAAAGGTACAACCAAATAACTTGAACCTTCATTATGAATTTTTTCAGGTTTTTAGCTGTAAGAAACTCACATGCTACTCAACATTGGTGATTTACTGCTTAGTCTACTTTGATTTAGGCCTGGACCAACAGAACTGATACTTCTTTATTTCCAATTATTAACAATTAATATTCATAATTTTATGGGGTAACTGCTGCTATTTAACCCCCTCTCCATAGCTGGGGGCTCAGTTTAGTGGTGCACAAAGGGGTGCTCTGAAAACCAAACTTGGACCTGAGAAAGCCTTATGCTCCCAACTCAAATTTAATACCAAGCTTAGATCTCAAGTTTCTCAAAAATCAGCATTAGCCACCATAAGACATAAAAACCATAAAGCAGTAACACTGTTTCAAGGCCTTCAGTATTATTTTACACTGGGCAGGCACATTGCCAGCTGACAGTCCATGCTGGTTTGCAGGCTGGGATATCATCCAGATCTTACCTGCTGCTTTTACTGTAAGTGATTTACTGCCAGTGCCAGGCAGAGCAGTGGTGAATCACTGGCCATGGGAAGGAGTGCTCTGAGGATGTGAGGGGTGGAATGTCAGTGTGCTGTGTGTGTGAACACCCTGTGGGACATGCAGGGTGACAGCCTGGCCCTGCCCTGCACGCTCTGCGCAGGGACTGGAGGCAGTGCCAGGCTGCCACCAGCCCCGGGCAGCACCCTGTGCTCCTCCCGTGTGCTCACATGCTCTGTACAGATCTGCTGGAGTCGGTGCCAGCACAGCTCTGCCTTTCCCAGGGCCAAACGCAGCCTCACGGCACGTCCCGAGCATCCAAACTGGAAGGCTGTTGGAGCACCATCCCTACAACCTTTCTCCAAACTCTGTGGACTTTTACACATGTTTTTACACAGTGCTTCCATTTAAGGAGGACTACATTTTCAGCTCAAGAAAGCTGTCTTAGATATAATTTACTCTTGCATTTCTGTCCTTTGATGAACTACAAATCCAAACGTGATTTTCTCAAAAATAAGCATCCACAGAGTAGCAAACTCATTTTAACTTGTGAAATGTTTCTGCTTATTCCTTTATTATCAGATCATTCTAAAAAAATAGGTAACCAATAACTGAGTCATGGTGCCATTAGGAAAACCAATTTAGGCAAATGATTTGCCATTCCCAATAAAAATGGCTCAATGCACCAACCTTCCAACAGCCATTCAAGATCTGCACGTGAGCTCTTGCATTTGGGGAAAAGCACTAAGTGAGAAATCAGGAAATTGAAAGCAAGACAAAGGGAAAATAATTGATCAGATAAATTCTCCTCATTACCACACCGTTGCTCTAGATAGGACACTGAATTCACAGCAGGGTGATGGGTAACGCTGTCCCACTCTGCTCCTGGAGACCAAAGTACACGTGTGCTACACCAAATGAATGCTACAAAAGGAATATGGGTTCAGTGGAGAGAAGATAAAATGCTTTCCTTGAATACAATAACCATCTTACTCCATTGTAATTTATTCATCAGGACAAGACTCATCAGATGCAGCAGCTCATTTTCAGGAAGATACAAAGGACTGGAGAGAAAATGTTAATTCGTTTGTGTAAATCACTCTGAACATGAACTGAAATCATCTCAATTTTCCAAAATACACATTATTTAGATTAGCCCTGCTTCCTTCATGTACATACACCCCATCTCCCACCGTTCCAGAACTCCAGAAGTGTGATTTTCCCTTCTGCATTAACACACCCTGTGTTACCTTCAAAAGGCCATTTCAAAAGCAAAGGGTTTCCCCTGTTGTCCTGCAGCAGGAACAGAGGGGTCACAGCACCTCCAGGCAGCAGCACCCCTGCTCTGAGCACATAACACCTGGGGAAAAGAGACCCAGCACTGCCAGCTCAGACAGGACACACTTTGAGTGAGTTAAACACGTAGAAAAATGTGGCTGAAACTTGTCTAACATGTTAAAAGTTGTCTCAGACTCTCTTCTGTAGTAAGTTTTTAAGGGTGAGGCCTAACACAACTAACAACAATATTAACCCCAGCTACACACACTCCTGAGGTCCAAGCCTGGGCTCTCACACAACAAAATTCTGGATTCACAGGCAGGGTTTGTACACCAGAGGCTGCACAGCAATATTGACACAGCTCTGAGAGCTGCCTTATGTGGTACTTTCTGAAATGCAAGATTCAAAACACAGGCAAGAACAAAGCCATCAACCTGCTCAACTCTACTGCTGCCTTTGTAGGGCTGTTTCATGTTTCCAAAAGTTAAGCAATATTAAATATCATTTCACTGGGACTCTTGATCAGCAGGAGCACACATCTATGCTTCCTCTTTTTCCCCTCTCAGTGTATTTTAAATTATTTCCTCTTTTCAGGTTTCATCATAAAAGATGCCAAGTTCACTTCTGCCTCCCCGTTTTCTCATTTTAGAAAAAGGCACACCCTGAACAGCAAATATTCCACAGGAAGATGTTATTTTACAGTTTTAAGTCCAAAGTGAGTCTAATAGGTGCATGGAATAAATTCAATTTGGTATTGGATGAGACTGTAAGACGTGTCAGACTACTGTTAATAAGTATTTACTTAAGATTTTCCCTCAGGTTTATTTTAAAGAATTACACTAAAACAGCATGCCCAACACTTCTCCACCCTAACCAAATAAAATTCTACTACTCAAAAAACCAAACCAAAAACCAACAGCACCCTGTGCACAAATAATTCATTATACATGTACTTATCAATTAAATTCAAATATAACTTTTGCACAAAATACCACACCAGCAAAACAAACGCAGAGCTAAACCAACCAATGGCACCTACAAGAGTCTCTGGTACAGGAGGTTAAATAGAGGCCTCACCAGTTAGTGTAACAACTCCCTGCCAAAGAGAACACACGAGTGGCTTGGTGTTATTGCCACTACTGGCCAAAGGAATTGAGGTGCATTGCTTTGGAGTGACTTTGGAAATAAGCTGCCAAGTTCATCACAGCACTGACTGACACGAGCTGGGCACTGGGAGAGGTGCAGCTCTCCTGCTCACACCACATATACTGAACTGGCAGAACTTTATTTTCCTACCAGTCAGGGACACAGCTTTCCTTCCTGAGGCACAAAAGTACCCTCCAAACCCTTGCAGCATTTTACAGTCATCTCAAAATCCCAGATGAACGTGACTCAAAATCCAACCACTCTCCCCTACTCTGACATAAACTCATTATCACCTCAAGGCTCCTCCCTAAGGTCCTGCCTTATACCTGGCTTAGATACCTCCAAAACCAGCTGGGGACAGACCTTCCCACTGAAATCCCACAAGGGCTTAGGACACTGCCCACAACAGAATTTCAAATGGCACTTCAGCAGGAAAAGCTACAGGAATTTGTACTAGGAACAACTAGAGAAACCGTCTCCATTTCCAATGAAGCCATCAGAACTCAGAGCAGGTGCCTGTGAGCTCCCTGAACTCCCCAGAGAAGCCCAATGCAGTCCCTGGCAAGGCTGCTCTGGATGTGGCAGACACTCTCTCCGTGCCCCTGCACACACGGCTCTCCAGCTCCACAGAAGTTCACCTCATGTTCCTAGGCCTGTCCTTCAGAGCAGACCAGCAATTCCCTACAGTCCTACTGGAACTCCTGGATGTGCCCTTTCTGACTGCAAGCTCAGGAGCTGACTCCCTGTGTCCAAACACTTCGGGGACATGAAGCAGTTAAAGCAAGAGACTGAATGTGCGGACAAACTCATCTAAGCAGAAGCAGCAAGATATAGTACAGGGTGACATCTTACCTGAAACTTTGTTTCTGGGCTTCAGATCCACCAATCCAGAATGAAAGGGGATTCGAATGGGTTTTCCTTCTCAGACTTGTCTGTTAAAAGAGAGCAGCCAATCATCTTCAGCTTGGTGTATCTACTTCTTTCTTGAATGAAAGCCCAATTACTGCTAAAGCTGTTAGAGACAAGGCACTGACCAGCCCGGCACCGACTGCGTTAGTGGGGCGGCGGATTGGTGGATCTAAGACAGAGAAACGGATTTACCAACAACAAATTGCTCCTTTCCCCTACCCTGAATCACCCAAGGAACAAGTGTTTTGGGGCTATGGCTCACTTTGCAAAGATTAAAGAAGATGAGAAGAACCTACAGAGCAAACAACAAAGCAAACACTAAAGCTCCAACCACGGGCTCACACCTGGCACGGCCGCTCCAGGAGCTGCCCCAAGGGCCATGCACAGCTTTGCAAACAGCCCCATGTGCTTCTCCTGCTCTGCTACATACATGCTCTAAAGCACTCGACTGCAGTGATTATTTCCCTGTTTCCAGACTCAAAATGACCTGACTTGCCTCACATATCTGCAGCACAAAGGTGGATCCATTATGACATTCCAGAGCTGAATGACAGCACTGAGTTCAGTGTATGTTCAGCTGCTTCTCTGGAAAACAATCCAGAACCAGGAGAGAGTAAGACACGGTCTGCCACTCCTGAGACATGAAAACATCACCTCCTGCTAAGCAAGGAGATAAAAGGCCTCCAGCCAGTACTGTCAGCAGTACACTTTAGGTGACTCATTCAAAGCAGCTGGAACAGTAACCCCTAAGAGAAGATGGAGTCTGCAGAAAACCCACACTACACGTGTCACAGAAAGCACATCCTACAGAGACCAAACTGTGAGCCTTTCAGACACATCTTCCAAAAGTCTGGGCCATGGCCTATAAAACTTCCCCTGCTCAGCCTCCAGCACTGTGCTCCACAGCACAGGGCACCGGCAGCTCAGACAGGGAGGAGAAACTGCTGCTGTTCCCAGCTGTGTCAGGAAACTGCTCCCTGAGGACATGAGTGCCCCTGACTGCCCACAGCTTCCCAAAGGAGTATCTTCATCATGGGCCAATTTCCTGCTTTTCTACCACTGGAAAAGCCATAGTAATTACAGGGCAGCATTTCAAGGACAAAGCAGCATTGTAGGCCCAGTACCATGTCCAATGTATGATTTTTTAAGGCTGCCAAGAAAAGTACTAAGATGTTAAGGCATATGAGTCAGAATTTTAAGAGCACAATATAGCTCAGCAAGAAGCCACCTATCAAAATTATATAAATGTACTGATTTGCTAAGTCACTGCAGAGCCAGCAGGGTGTTGGAAGGAGAGGCATTTCTCCATGAAGGCAAACCTCAAAATTATTTGCAAGTGTCACAGCACAGGTCTGATTTTGGTCTGGAGAAGGACTGGTGTGATGGAGACAGCTGAATCACAAGTTTCCCTGGCCAGTCCTTCCCTGCCCCAAGAGATTCTTTATCAAATCCAAGCTGCAACTTACTAAGTTTTGCAAATTCTGAGTGTAGATTTTCAAAGAGCTTCAGGTATTTTTGTCTGAAAACTTGAAATTGGCTTCACTGAAAAGGCTGGGAGATTTGAACACAGCCCTGTCCTGCAAACCACCCTGAAATACAACCACACACCTCTCCAAAAGGCAGACAGTGCACGTGTCACAACTCCTGTACCAGAACTCCACATTCACAAACTCCTCAACAGAATGAAACTCAGAGTGCAGCCCTGCAACTTGTACACTGAATATACACATATATGTATAGCTGTGATTCTCCTCCAAGTCAGTGAGCAAACCAAAATATTGCAGTGTTAGCACAGCTACAAGCTGACCCACAAAAGCATTTTTTTCACCATTTATCCCAGAAAGCCCATCAGTCCCTACTCCTATCAAGTAGGTCCCCACCTATATCTTCCAAATTTCCAGTATGAGAAACAGGCCTGGGAAGCTGAACTACTCTCTGATCCCAAATCAAACTGTTAATTTCCCAGGGTGCAAATACAAGGATGCAAGTCCTGTGGGGACCTGGATTAACAAAGCACCGAAGAAACAACATGCCTTCAAACGTTCCTGTTGTTAATTTAGCCTGCATGAGAAGCAAATTAAGTTTTCAAAAAGAGTCAGTGCTTTTTGGTTGTTAAAACACAAACAGCATTACATTACTTTTGCATTATCTGGTCTTGGTCATGCATTGCTCATATTGGGAAATGTGTGGAAGTGGTACAGGAGAGCAGAGTAGGCTGTCAGATGTCACACCACTGAGCTCATAAATACATCAATAAAGTGGGGAAGGAAAGGATTTTCCAGAAAAAGTGGATTTTCCGTGGATAATGATGCCATAAAAATCAAACCAAGAAATCAGATTATGTAACAACATAAACAGTGGCACTTGTATAAAGAAGACGTCGCCCAAGAAAAAAGCTGGAAGGAAAGGATTGTTACTAATCAGCATTAGTTTAAACAACTCAGTAAATATTCTCATTTCCCTTCAATTTATTTTCTCCCTTGCAACAAAAAAAAACCCTTGTCACGGAGCAGCCCTCTCATAACCACAGCCTCTTCCTCTCTCCCACACATCATCCCTCTCACACGGGCACGTTTCTGCAACATCCATTTCATTGTAGGGCCATCAGCAATGTCCCTTCACACGCTGCTGCACAGCACCAGAGCTGCCCAGGGACAGGGAACTGGAAATGCCAAAGCACAGCAGGAGCCCCCCACAGCAGAGACACACAGCACACTGCTGTAAGGAGAGAAGGTATTCCAGAAAACACACGTGACATGGAAAGGTACAGCCATCCTTCAGAGCACATTCCCAGCCTCTCTGAGTGCACAGCTTGTAACAAGGCAGGTTGTTTTGCTGAGCTGCTGCTCACCACGTTCCTCCACAACCCAAATTTCCCACACCGCTCCCAGCCCTGTATCCCAAGGGATACAGTGAGCCCCGTGGGACACAGCCATGGCAGACACGTGCTCCATGGCTTTGGAGAGGAGCAACCCAAGAGCACTTCAGAGAGGACAGCTGTGCACACAGCAGCCTGCCTGCAGGGAGGGGATCTCACTGCTCACCCACACCTGGATGTGGATCCCCAAGCACAGCAGAGCACAGCTGCTCTCACACAGGGAGCTGTGCCCGTGTCCCAGCTCAGGGGAACCCTGCTGCACCTCCCCTGCTCGCGTGGGGCAGAGCTGCAAAACTCACTGATGTTACAAAATGGAACTGCATCCTGGTGGAAAAAGCCTCCAAACCTCGAAAGAGACTGAAAAAGTGAAACTTTGGTCAAACAGCAGGGCTTACTCTCCTCAAGGTAATGCAACTTTTCCATTAAGAACCAAAAGCAATTCACTTGCAGAATCTTCTCTACAACTGGCACATCTACAGCTTTCCTTCATCTGAACAAACTGATGGCTGCTGCCACCCTCATCACAAACCTCACGGTTTGTAGTCTCTTTCTTCCCTCTGCCATCCCATTTCCCCAATCAGTCTATTCCCTCACCTAACCCTTCCCAGAAGATGCAGCTTTCCACACTTCTTTGTCTCCTTCCCTCATTTCCTCCCCACTCTGCCGGCTCCAAATGCAGTTGTCGTGCTCTAATTCATGTTCTTAAGCTCTTCCTTCCCATTTTCTGCACGGCTGCCAAAGTCACAGCAATCTCTTCTCTTTAGCTTTGCATCCTTCCTCTCAGAGGCACTCTCTGAAATGGGACTGTCACTCTGAGCCTGGCAGCAGCACAGACCTCACATCCCCTGCCCTGAGGGCTCATCCTAAGGCTGTGCCTTCCTCACACCCATCCCAGCACCTCCTCCTCAGCTGTCTGCTCCAGCCACTGCCTTTATCCCCCCATGCCTGAACCCCTGCACGCTTTAATGTCCGACACACAGCTCCCAGCTCTGCTCACTTGGCTACCGAAGATCAGAAGAACGGTAACTGCAGAGCCAACAGATTGTTACCCTGCTTCACAGGATTCCAAAAGCCTTACTAACTCTCAATCTTCTCCCAGGCTTCGATTAAGAACCAGTGACATTTCAGCCAGAACAGCACCTCCTTTGTTTCAGCTGCAGAGATGATCACTGCCTGCATCTCCATCGCTACAGAAGTCTGCTCTTTGAAGGATTCCTCCATGAACATGTGGAAAAAAATTCCCACAAATACAGCTGCCTATTTGGCTTGCAGTGACTGAGACAGGGAAGAAAAAAGCCAGACCAGTACAGCCCTCCTGAGATATACACAGCAGCTGTATTTTAGTTTCCAAACAGAATGCTGAGATTTATTTTGCACTGTAAAGCTTTAAATAGTTTGGGGGCACAACCATCTCCAGTTGCAGTAACCCAAGGAACTGATTTACAGCAGGAGCTGCTGCTGGCAAGGCAGACCTGTGTGAAACACATCCTTCTGAAATTGGTACCTTCAGATTTGAAGACCTTCAGCTCCCATTAAAGCCCTGCCATAAGAAACGGAAAGATTTCTGGCAAGATACTCAATTATAGTTCTTCATTTATTATTTACAGAGGTACTTAAACACTGGACGCTTTTATGAGAGCCAGAGACGTTCTAGACACTGAAGGCAGTGTGTTAGGAAGACTATTTTCCACACATGTAACTTCAAGATACAAATGATAACACAATGTGAACAAGTGCTTGTCCCTTTTATTCCCAGGCATGGCCTTTCCATAACCCTTTCCTGCTCCTGCCACAGACAGTGCTGTGCTGGATTGAACTGCCAGCACGGGGATGTGTGTCTGGGAACAGCACAGGCACCAGGGGCCCACAAACACAGATGGGAGAATCTGCACACGTAGGGGTCTGGTGGGTACCACAGCCTGGGAGCAACAGATTCATTGTCTTGTACTATCGACATCTTATGCTGGACACATTTACCCCATAAATGCTTAACTTTTTAACCTGTATTAAAAAACCCTTCTTTGTTGTATTTATGTACTCTTTTACAACCACTTTAATATAAACTAAGCAGCTAATTACCCCCTGCTTTGAAAGCTGCTGGTAAAACTGAAGTATGGAGTAGTGAAGCTTCCTGAGAAAATGAAGAACACAAGGCTTTTAGCAGGTATCAGAGGCAAATCACAGGACTGATGTGACTGAACACCACAGATTTTATACACAACTCAGACTCTGGAGGTAACAAAACCTATTTCACAAAGCATTGGTAGTACTTCACCTTAAGAAAGAAAAAAGGTTGGTTCTTTAAAAGAGCAGAAAGGTCACAGTTATCTAATTTCACTGAGAAAACCAAACCCAGGGAAGAAAGAGCCCTTTCAATCACTCTGGCTGGCCCCCATCTGTTCTGGATTACTTCCTCAGTCCTCACTTCCCAGCAGCTCTCACACAGCCCTTCCCTGAGCCCGTCCTAAGGCCGGAGGTGACTAAGCCAGACCCAACCCCTGAGCCCGACTGCACACCCCAGCCAGCCCCAGGAAACCTGGGAGGCCTCCAGCCTCCCAAAACCACCTCTGCAGGCACCAGCAGTTCTGCTGGACAGGCAAATGAAGCCATGGAATGGCATCCCTCAATCACTGCTCATCCCTGGAAACGACTGATGACAGGATACAGAACTGGCACCTGGCATGGGAAGCCCTCAGCTGTCCTAAAAGACACAGTGATTTGGGAACACTCACTAAAACTTCATACAGCAAATCAAAGTTGTCACTCTGAAACCTTAAAACCTCTTAGCTTCCAGCTTTAAAAATAGAGGAGTATTATTTCCATGACTGATTTTCCTTTAAATAAATGCAAGTGATCTACCCAGGGAAGGCAGACTGGGAAACTTCCGTGCAATTAACGTGTTGACACATCATCTCTTGTTTATCAGCCCCTCAGAACTTTCCCATCACACATTTGCTCCTCTGTTTCCTACAGATTCCTCCTGGCACTGCAGGAAGTAATGGAGCACCCAGAATGCTCCCATGGCATCTCCTGTACCAGAGAGGCACAAAACATCCTGCTTTAGTAACCAAGAACACCCTCACAGAGAACAGCATCTCCCTAAGGCTGCCAGCCTGGGATGAGCCCTAAGCCCCAGGCTTGGGGATGTTTCCCTTTCCCACAGAAATCCCTGATAGGAAACTCAGCCCAAACAGCTTCTGCTCTGTGGATTTAATCAAATCTCCTGGATAATCTCACCTTCCACACCACACAAGAAGGCAAAACCTCCACGTCTTCATTTAGGGATGATTTTCAATGATTTTACTGAAACATTTCCACTCAAACACAAGTGTTTCTGGGCAAGCCCTCACTAAGGTTAGCATTAAATTCAGCTACCAACTACATTTTGCAGAGTACCATTTTCTGCTAGAAACTACAGAACTGTTCATCTTATTAAAATTTTTACATATATTCATTTCTTGTGAAAGAGAAAAAAATTTGTTTCTTAAACCTCCTCCTACATAATGAAACTCTTACTAACCCCACAGATATTTGCATGGATCAGCATATTTCCCAGCTCCAGCTGTAAATGGAGGGTACCACAACTACCAGCAAAAGTTCCATTTGCTTCCTCCTGCTATGACCTGACCCCAAATAGGAGAGACTAAAACATGAGAGCACTTACAAAATAACAAGAAAGTAAGTTGAGGGAGCCAAACCTTGCAGCCCCAAACGCAATTTGAGCACCTCACACAACCCCCAGCAGAGGGGTGTCAGTGACCCACAGCTCCAGGGAGGGAAAAAGCCACCAGAACTCACTTTTCCCCTCAGGAATTTCACAGGCATCTTTCTGGAGGAGCCTGGTCCTGTGAGGGACCCCACAGAGCAGTCCCAGCCTTCCCCTCGCTGCTGCAGGGCACTGGTAGCTCTGATGTCCCCAGGGACCCACAGGGGCCAGGGCAGGAGGCTCCCCAGGAACAGCTTTTAAGCTCTTGGCCTCAGCGACCAGCACAAATAATGAAAGAAACACAAAGGTTTTTTAGGTTTCCCCTTTTTCTATTTTATTTCTGCTTTTTGAGGCCAGGTGACACATTTAAAGAAAGTTCATATTTTCCAGATCAGGTAATTTAGCAAGAACTTCACTGGCCAAAAAACCCATTTAATGTCTCCACTGAACCCAGCTCACCTTCAGAGTGCCTGAACAGCAAATTACTTGCATTCTGCCCCTCAATTCGGGAGAACTGCATGAAAACTCGTATGTGAGACCAAATTATGCTTAGCACAAAAAGCAGTTACGCTCATGACAAATAAATTAGAAGATATTTACTGATTATTATTCTCTCCCAGCTCCTAACTGCATTTAATTCATGCCTAAAGGCAGCAAAACGAGGGGCCCCTAATATTTGACTGAAGAGACCTAATTTCCTTGTATTAAAGAAAAAAACATCCCTTTCCACAGCTCCCACCAGACTGCCTCTCCACTACGGTGAATTTAGCGGCGTGAGCGTTAATTAGGAGTACAACCAATACACAATTAGGTGATTCCGTGTGTGCCGGCCCGGCGCGGCCCCGGCCCCGCTCGGCGGGAGCTCCGGCCCGGGGGTGCGGGGGACCCGGCCCGGGGTGCGGGGGCGGCGGGACC
>VYXB01004353.1:536594-573609 GCA_013397135.1 Pachyramphus minor | reverse complement strand
GGGGGATCCATGGGCTGGGAGGGCCTTTCCAACCTCAGTGGTTCCATCAGTCCATGATTCAAGCACGATATTCCCATGACTACCTGACCCCCAGGCTGCAGTAATTTGGGGAGCAGTCTCTGGGCGTGTGCTGTGCTGGGACAGGGCTGTATCAGGAGCTCGGGTGTGTGACAGATCTGTGTCACAGCAGCACAACAGCCACGCAGGGACAGCCGTGGTAATTGGTGCTAATGAGGACCTTGCTCAGGTGAAGCACACCCGGGTGGTGGGGCAGTTTCAGCCCAAGGGAACTTGCTCTGCCGGTTCTCCTGTGAGGATGAGGATGGGGGGAAGTGGAAGAGGGAAAGTCCTGGCGCCAATGAACCCAGAGATATCTCCACATTGTGCAACAGGGCCAGAATCATTGAGGGTGATGTCATCCTCACTGCACCAAAGCAAAAGGAATCAGGTGTTTAAAAAGCCCTGGACAACCTGTGTTGTGGTGTCAGGCCCAGCACTGCCCTGAGAGCTCAGTGTCACCCTGTCTGGGGATGCCCCAGGACACAGCCCCAACCCAAACCATCACCTGGGCTGACCCTGCTGAACCTTGGCCATCATTTCAAGTCCATGTTTTCTCTACCTTCATTTGTCACAGGAGGATTTGCTCCCTGCTCCCTTCCAAGCTCTCTTCCCACATGGGACTGTCTGGCTGTGGCTCCCACTGCTGTGGGAGAAGCTGTGGAAGAGACACCATTTGAGTTTGTCTCACCACATTTTTCTGGATAATAAAGTGAACTATTTCTAAGCCTGTGCCCATTTTTTTTAGGCCTTGGATAGGCCAGGCAGATGGGAGTCATGCTGGCAGCTTGACCCTTAATTCCAAGGCTGCCTTTGGATGTTAAACACCCACAAGATAAGAGCAACTGGACACAGGCTGCTCTGAACCCACCCACTGCCCCCAGTGCCACTGCTGACCCAGGCTGAGGCAGGGAAAAACAAGTTACAGTAAGAGCCAGGCAGTGGCAAAATGACACAATCTCTGGGATTTGCTCTGGGGCTGCTGGGAGGCAGCTGCTCAAATCCTCCAGCAGCTCTGTGGGTATCCATTTCCCAAATTTCAGATGCCTTCCTGAAATCCCCAGCCTAACAGAGTCTACTCACCAAAACCCTTATCTTGATCTTGCAGTGTGTATTTGGCTGTTTGGAGAGGGATCAGGGGTTACTCAATGGCCAGTGACAGTGAGAGCACTAGAAAAACAAGGGCAGACCCATTCCTGATTCTCCTGCTGGAAGAATAATTACTGAACTTCCAGCTGGTAGGAGTAAGATATAAATAAACATTCTTGTGAGGGCAGGGATGGCTGCACTTGGAGCATGAAAACATTTATCAGTCCTTCAAAGAAGTATTTGTAGCCAAAATGAGCTGACACTGGGTTTGATGGGTTTTTCAAAGATCTGGAGAAGATTCCTGAGCAGATTCATGGTGTGCCAGGGCTGCTTCTCATGAGGATGTGGGCACAGGGCTCCTGGCACTGCTGCCTTGGACTGACGGGGCACAGGGCACCCAGTGATCTCAACCCACGCTCCCAAGTAATTTTTCTTTCCTGTGGCTTTGTTCCCAGGATAAAGATTGGGATAGAAGGAAGGGAGGGAGAAGCAGGTGTGGGCAGCGAGAGGCCCATGTTCTGTGACTCAGGGCTGCAGCTTTCACACAGCTGACACAGCCCACGGGATGCAGCAGGACGTGGCTTCGTGGTCCAAAGATGAGAGACGCAGAAAATCATGTTCCAAAGTATGGATTAACCCTCTTGTCCTCTGCTCACAGCCCACTGCTCCTCAAGTCTCCCCCAAACCCAGAAACCCTGTCCCAGGTGTAAGAAAACAGCACCAGTTGCTCTTTGAACTGCACACAGGCAGGTGAAACCAGTAATACAATACTCCCTGGTATGATGGACTCAAACTGCCTGTCATAGGAAAACTACAAAACCCCATCAGCTCATGCAATTCAGAAAGGTATTTATTTACAAGGGGGGAAGAGTTCAGAGGTGTCAGCTTTGGATTATTATGAAAAAACCCTCAAATTTATAATAAACCATATTTGAAACTGGCTGACTCCCCAGAACTGCCCACTCCTCACCCTCCTCACACTGAGCCTTTGGACACGGTTTCACTTGGTGCAAAGCAATTTTGGGGTGGGAACTGCTCTGTCCTTGACAGCACCTCTGGGGCTGGAGTCACCTGCAGCCTCTCCCCTGAGCCTGACTCAGCATCCCCAGCCCCACCACCCCCTGCCCTGCCAGGGGGGCACCTCTGCACAGCCCCAGCCCCAGTCCAGCTCCTCCCGCAGTGCTCAGACACTGGGGGGACTGAAATGCTGTTTCACAACATCAAAACCAAACCCAGCCCCCAGCCAAACCCTGTGCACCTTCCTGTTTATTTATATCGTGTTCACACTGCCTTTGATTCTGTACTACAGAATCCCAGAATCCCTGAGGTTGGAAAAGCCCTCCCAGCCCATGGATCCCCCCTGTGCCCAATCCCCACCTTGTCCCCAGCCCAGAGCACTCAGTGCCACAGCCAGGCCTTCCTTGGGCACCTCCAGGGATGGGGACTCCAAACCTCCCTGGGCAGCCCCTGCCAGGGCCTGACCACCCTTTCCAGGGAGAAATTCCTCCTCATGTCCCACCTGACCCTGCCCTGGTACAGCTTGAGGCTGTGTCCTCTTGTCCTGTCGATTTGTCCCTGGCAAATTCTCTCTGTAGACACACAGGCACTTTATTCCAGCAATGTCTTTATTTTGTCTTGATGCCTTCAGTGTGTTTTGGACCCTTAAAAATTAAAATGTTTTTTCACCTTGTACTGGATGGAGAGAACTAAAAAGAGTCACAAAATCCCTGTTTTATCCTTGGAGCCAGCCTTGCTCTGCAGCCTTTCCAGGGCTCTCACCTGGATTTTAAGGAGGGACAATAACAAAAAGGGTTTCTCCATCCCTTGCCTGGAACTTCAGCCTCCCTTTCACTGTCACTGCAGGAGCCAAAAGCAGATCCAAACCTGCTTTCCTGAAGCTGAGGCTGGGGGTGTTGGTCCCAAGGGAGCTGGAGCACAGTAAATTGTGCAATCACAGAATCACAGAATGTGCTGAGCTGGAAGGGACCTACAAGGATCATCCAGTCCAACCACTGGCCCTGCACAGGTCCATCCCCAAGAGTCACCCCCTGTGCCCCAGAGGATCATCCAACCCCTCCTGGAGCTCTGGCAGCCTTGGGGCTGTGCCCACTGCCCTGGGGAGCCTGGGCAGTGCCAACCACCCTCTGGGGGAAGAACCTTTTGCTGAGATCCACCCTGACCCTGCCCTGACACAGCTCCAGCCCTTCCCTGGGTGCTGTCCCTGGTCCCCCCAGAGCAGAGCTCAGTCCTGCCCCTCCTCTGCCCCTGCCCAGGGAGTTGGAACTGCACTGAGCTCTGCCCTCAGTCTCCTCTGCTCCAGCTGAACACACCAAGTGCCCTCGGTGTCCTCACACACCTTCAAATCCAGGCCCTTCCCCATCTCTGTGTCCCTCCTTTGGACACTCTCCAATGGCTCAATCTCTCCCTTCCATTGTGTCCCCCCAAAGTGCCCCAATGTTGCAGGTCCCCCAGTGCAGAGGATGTGGTGCTGCTATGAACCAACCTCCTGGACTCAACCTGACCTCAGTTTGACCTGGACCACGTTCCCACCACAGCCAGGAATTGTCCCTGTCAAGTGACAGAGACTCACTGAGCCCCAGCTTTGCTTTGGTTGCTGCAATTACAGTGGGTGCCCTCAAGAACTGGATAAAATGTGTGAAAGTGCTGCAAAGCTGAGCCCTCAGCAGTTAATTAAATGTACAGACCAGAAGACAGAAGAGCCCCCAGGGACTGCTCAGGGGCAGATTCACCCAGGACATGGCACTGGCTGCAAGAGCAGCACAGGAGCTCCTACGTGTGGCAGAGGGCAGTGCTGGCTCTCCAGCCTGCTCCAGGAGGTGACATTGGGGCACCTGGTGTCCTGCCAGTGGTAAGACAACCTCCCGAAGCCAATCATTGATTGGAGGACAACAGTAAAGCTGTGAAAGTCTTGCTTCACTCTGCAGAGCCCTTCAGGAACATCCACCTACCCCAACAAACAGGAGGGACTGAGAGCAGCCCAGTTATCCCCCTTTAAGAACTGAGAACAAAAGCAATTCTCACACAGGGGCTTTATCCCAGCACTGGGCAGTGAGGGATTAAACCTCCTGCTGGGTTTGCAAGTGAAAGGGAAAAGCCCCAGCCCTTTTATTGGTCTTCATTGGAATTTACTGCCAGGTTATTTTTTACCACAGACTGCAGCTGTGTGGACTTTGGGAAGGATTAATGCCCTGGGGGTCCCCCTGGGCCCTGCCATCCCTGCTGGCCCCCAGCAGACCCAAGTTTCTTGTCCTGTGCAGTGCAGCCTGAGCTGCAGGAACCCCCAGGCACCTCCTGTCTGGCCAGACACCAAAGGAAATGCAGCTTTTTGAGGAGAGAGGCTTAGGAACAGCAGTTCTTCCTGAGCCTCGGGTGTATTCTGATATTTTGACATATTCACAGCAGCTCTTTGATTTCTCTGGTAGCCTGAACCACAGGAGATGAGACAGGGGGTGATGTGCACGGGGGCACCTCCCAAACAGCACCTGGGGTCTGTGCCCACAGGGGGAGGGGATGTCCAGCTCAGCAAGAATGACCTGGACTGGGAGGGACCTTAAAGCCCATCTCATTCCACCCCCTGCCATGGGCACCTTCCATCCTCCCAGGTTGCTCCAAGTCCTGTCCAACCTGGCCTTGGACACTTCCAGGGATCCAGGGGCAGCCACAGCTTCTCTGGGCAACCTGTGCCAGGGCCTCACTGCCCTCACAGCCAAGAATTCCTTCCCAGTATCCCATCTATCCCTGCCCTCTGGCAGTGTGAAGCCATTCCCCCTTGTCCTGTCACTCCATCCCTTGTCAATAGTCTCCATCCTTCTGGTCGCTCCTTCAGGCACTGGAAGGCCACAATTAGGGTGACCCTCATGCCCATGGATGTTTCCAGGCCTCTGAACAGCTCCAGGCTCTCTGAGAACCACCCAGGCTCAGCCCAGGGGAAGATCCTGGGAGCTGTGGGAGCCACGTGCTGTGCTGGAAGGCTGAGACCCTCAAAACACCCAGTGACAGGGACTGGGGTGTCCCACCCTGTGCCTGGGTGAAGGCACCAGGGCAGCAGGACAAGCAAGGAGAGACACCTCCACCTCAGCCAGGCACCAGCAGCAGGAGTGCAGCTGGGACCCACAAGTGGTGTCCCCACACTGGGGACAGCTGTGGCCAGTCAAAGTGTTCCTGAAGGACAGCATCCAGCTCCAGCAGTGCCCAGGTGAGACCAACCAGCCCTCCCTCTTCTCTTCTGCCCTTAGTTCCTCTACAGTTTCCATTTTCCTCACTGGAAAACAGCTTTTTTGCTCACTTTTACCTTCCAGGCAAGTCTCCTGCCTCTATGCCCTCTGTCCTCAGGCAATACAAACTTCTCTGCTCTCTGGGGTAAATTTAGCCATGACAATGCAGAACCTCCCCACGGGGGTAAGGTCTGTCCTCTGACATCCTTCCTGCACACCCAAGTCAGTCCCCTCCTGTGCCCCCAAACCATCCCAACCCCTGTGGCTGAGAAGCACAAGCTGTGCCCTGTGCCTTGGCCACGTGCTGCTCCCGGCCCCTGGCAGCAGGAAAGGCTGGAGCAGGAGTGTGGCCGGGATCCTGATCCCTGGGAAGCACCCAGGAGCTGGTTTGTGTGGTCTGAACAGGAAAAGATGGAGAGGAGACACGATGTGGCTGCACGTCACAGGTAGTGCTCACGAGAGAGGCACAAACACGAGGTTCCACACGTGGCAAAGGCAATTCCTTTCACCAGTTCCTGTGGAATTCACCACTTCACTGGGTGAGTTGAGCTGGTGAGAGGTGCAGTGGGGCTGTCCATGCCTGAGCATTCCTGGGGTTTCAAGGAGCAGTGTGGGCAGCAGCACAGGAGCATTCAGGTGCCTTTCCACTGAATTACAGCAGCCTGGGCTGAAAGCAACTCCTGGGAAAGGAGCTGGAGGGGAGCAGAGGGGGTTTGTGAGCCTGGGGGAAGCTCCTCTCCCTGCAGCCCCCTGGCCTGGGCACAGGGCCAGCCTCTCCTGGTGCTCCTTCCCAGCATGGCACAGGGCCCCACACGTGGATGCTCAGAGCATCCCCTCCACCTCCAAACCCAGGCAAATCCCAGAAAGGGGCAGAGAGCCCCACAGGAGCAGCCAGGAGAGCAGTCAGTGCCTGTGTGAACTCTGTGGTGTGGTGGAAACCACCTTCATGGGCTGGGACATCCCTCGGGCCTGTGCCTGAGGGTTTGGGAACAGGGATGGGGTGAGGGCTGGGGTGAGCCAGGGTGTCCCCAGGGCACAGAGGGCATCGCCTCCCCTGTTTCTCCCAACACCATCTCCCCATGTCAGGGTGTCCTGGAGCCCCCTGAGCTTTCCTGGCAGCAGCAGAGCCTGGGAGTGCCCAGCATCACCCTCAGCACCCTCTCACGTCCTCGGGGCTGTGGGAGCTGGGGCAAAGTGCAGAGCAGCTCTGGGGTAAATGGAGGATACTGGGAGCCTCAACAAGGTGTCCCCATTCCAACCAAGTCCTGAAGTCAGAGTGCAGGGAAGGAGAGCAGCACAGCAGCTGCCTGGGACTCCCAGGCAGGAGGCAGGGAACTGCAGGGCAAGGAAACCCAGCTGTGAGCATCTCACTGCTCACAGGGGAGGGGTTTGTGCCAATGTGGAAACTTGGTGGCCGAACAGGTGAAGCTGCTCCTCAGGAAAGTCCTGCCCTGGCATTAAAAAGAAGAACCTGGACTAGAAACTGGTTGTGCCTTAGGAGCTCCAGAGGTGGTTGGGGTTGTAGGGAGGAGTCCAACACTTTGACATTCAGACTCCTGGACTTACACACAGATTCTTTCAGGAGCTCCTGCCCCCCCATCCTGGCTGTCCAAGAGCTGCCACATCCAGGGTGACACTGAGGTGGCTCTGAGGACAACAGACCTGCACACACAGCACGGCCAGGGAGCCACAGCTATGGCAGAGCCAAGGGAGACCCAGGAAGGCAGAAGGAACAGGGGAGACCAGCCCTGAGAGGGGCCCTGGGAGAAGAGCCAGGAGTCACCCCCCAGCAGTGGCCATGGGACACCTGCAGAGCAGGACAGAGGTGGCTGGGGCAGAGCTGTGCTGTCCCATCCCCTCACAGCCCCTTCCCAGCGAGGCTCTCCCCGCCCGCTCTTCACCTTTCCCCAGCTCAGCCTCGAGGTCACCCCCTTGTCTCACTCGTTAGCGAGAAGACAGGAATGCCCTTTGATTTATTTAAGCCCCGACAACGACTCAAAAGTGTTGGAAGTGCAATTTTTCACCACTGACTAAAAATAGCCGAGTGAAATTCCAGAGCTGCCTCCCAGCGCCGCGGGCTGTGCTCGGCTGCCCAGGACAATGGCATTTGCAGCCCGTGAGCAACAACAGCACAGGCCGGGCTCCAGCTCCCGAAATAACAGCTTAGAGAGGGCAGATTCTGCCTTTAATTACAGCAAGACAAAAAATGGTGTTTAAAAAGTGCTTTATCAGAATATCTGAGCACACGGTGCAGCCTCGAACCGCAGAGGGCAGGCGGTGAGGGCGGGGTGGGCTCACGGCACATGACATGAAAATGAGCAGGTGGGGCACGTGCAGCTGGAACATTTGGAAGAGCTGGAGCCCCGTGTTATGAGGAAACAAAAGCACACGGGCAGCAGGAGCTGATGGTCCTCTGCAGGTGCTGCAGTGGAGCCTCCTCCCAGCCCTCCCTGGCAGTGCCCAGCCCAGCCCAGCTGTGCCACTGGGATGGGACCCTGGGGTGTGCTCTGAGCCTCTCTGGGATGCCCAGCACCAGCTCCATGTGCCTGCAAGTGGCACTTTATTTATTCTCTCAATTCCACCTGATCAAGGCCAGATCCCTTCCAGGGATTTCCCAGCCCATGGTCCAGCAGGCAGGGGGGCAGAAATCCATCCATCCATCCATGATCTATCAATCCATCCATCCATCCATCCATCCATCCATCCATCCATCCATCCATCCATCCATCCATCCATCCAATGCAGCCATCCTGCCTGGATTCCAAACCCAAACCTGCAGCCCCTGACCGCTTGTGGCTGGAAGACACTTGCCCCCTCCAAACTCCCTTCCCAATTCCAAGCTGTATCAGCTCCACGTGCTGAAGGCAGTCAAGGCTCCTGGATGGGAGCACTGCAAGGGTGATGCTCACCTTTACACAGCAGGAAAAACCCACCTGATCCGCTGCAATATTCGGTGTGAAAAAAGGCTGGAAATCAGCACTTTTAGCCAGGGAACAACCTGAGTGCAACTGGAACAAAAGCCAAGCTGTGACAGAACTGCTTTCTGATGGGTGAAAGGGACTGGATCTTGGCTGCTGGAAGGAAGAAAAGAGTTTCACTACATCTCTTTCCAGTGGCCTCATCCTTCTGTCAGGGTGAGGTGCCTTTGGGAGTGTTCCAGGTGCAGCTGGAGGGTCCCAGACACGCCTCAGGGAGCCCAGTGCACGTGGCCAACTAGATCCAATTGTGTTTTCTTACTGAAACGTGAAGGGGCAGAGACAGGAGAACCAGCCAACACCAGTGAGGAAACTGCAGCTTCCAAGCAGGTCTGGCGAGGAGCAGCTGTGACACTGAAGGAGACATCTCTGGGCATCCCTCCACAGCAGCCAGGCCTCGCTGCTCCTCCTTTCCCCTTGGAATGCAAAACTGGAAAGCAGAAACCAGGCTTGCTGGTGCTGCCAATAAGGGGTGAAATGAGAAGTATTTGGGTTTTTTTAACGATATACATCCACATGCCTGGTTACACCAAGGGGGGAGACCAGTGGGCAGTTTTCTGCAAGCAGCAGCTTCTCCCGTGACTGCGCTGACTGAGGGGATCACCTTTATATTTTTCATTTGACACTGACCTCAGCCCGATGCTTTGACCTGCACCACGAGCTGGGTGGTGATCCCTTTTCTGCACTTAGGTCACAGGCAGCGTGAGATTTGTGCATCGTTGTTCCTTCTGCTCCAGCAGAAATGGCACAGCTCCAAAACTCAGGTATCCAGAGACCCAAGGACAGCGAGCCCAGGCCCTCCCGTCTGCTCCAGGTGCAGATCAAAGACTGGGAGAGGCAGGGACAACAAAAAGGGAAGTCTCAGGTCTCAAGAACAACTCTAGTGACACAACCTGCATGTGACAGCAACTGGCAAAGAGCCTCCTGCCCCGATCCTGCTGCTCCAGTGTGAGGGTGGATGCTCAGCCTCAGCCAGAGCATCTCAGCTGAGCAACACCAGCCAGGAGGTGATTTCACACATCCCTTAAAATTCCTGATACTACTGATGTCTTTCCCATAGTGCCCTCCCAGCTGGGGCAGGAGCTCTCTGGACAGCCCTGGTTACACTGAGCTTGGCTGCTGAGAAAGCAGAGGTGCCAGTTCAGGCCCGTGGAGCAAGAGCAGCTCTGCCCAGGGCAGTGCACACCAGGAGGGAGGGTAGGAAAGGTTCTGAAAAACAATGCTCAGGTGTTCTGTGACTGGAGTGTTAAGGGCAGGTTTCTGCAGACTGTCCTTCACCTGCCTCAGGTGTTCAGATCACCACAGGTGGCACTCAGGACACAACTGCCTTTGGACTCAGGGTGTTGGATTTTTTCCTCCCATCCTTAGAGAAAGACTGGACATGGCACTCAGTGCTCTGGTCCAGTTGACAGGGTGGTGATCAGCCATGGGCTGGACTTGGTCTCAGAGGTCTTTTCCAACCTCAGTGATTCCGAAGTTAAAGTTTCAAGTTACAGCTTAGATGAGGAAGTGAATGTGCTGGAGAAACACAGGTTGGAAAAGCCCTCCAGGATCACCAAGTCCCCCCTGTGTCCCATCCCCACCTTGTCCCCCAGCCCAGAGCACTCAGTGCCACATCCAGGCCTTCCTTGGGCACCTCCAGGGATGGGGACTCCAAACCTCCCTGGGCAGCCCCTGCCAGGGCCTGACCACCCTTTCCAGGGAGAAATTCCTCCTCATGTCCAACCTGCCCCTCCCCTGGCACAGCTGGAGCCCATTCCCTCTCCTCCTGTCCCTTGTTCCCTGGGAGCAGAGCCCGACCCCCCCCAGCTCCCCCCTCCTGTCAGGGAGTTGCAGAGCCAGAAGGTCCCCCCTGAGCCTCCTTTTCTCCAGGCTGAGCCCCCCCAGCTCCCTCAGCTGCTCCTGCTGCTCCAGCCCCTTCCCAGCTCCCTTCCCTTCCCTGCACACGCTCCAGCCCCTCAGTGTCTCTCTTCCATGAGGGCCCAGAACTGGGCACAGCCCTGGAGGGGCCTCAGCAGGACCCAGCACAGGGGGAAAACTGGTCCAGAGAGAAACACAAGCCCAGCTGAAAGAGCTGCCTCCACACTCCAGCACTGACCTGAAGCTGGTACCGAGCTGGGAGTAAAAAGCAGGAGTTTCCTGAAGAAAATAAATCAGGAGTCCATACTATATTCTTAAATATGGTTTAATACTCTTCTCCATTTCTGTACATCACAACACCAAGATATCACTGCTTGGGATCTCTCTGCAGAGGCTATATAGTAGCGAAGGCTAGGAATTTCCACCCCCGTTGAACGTGTTTGCATGTGTAAGTGTAATACATATCAGTATATATTGATATACACATCAATATATAATGCAATATATATCACTGAAGAGAACACATTGATTAAAGAAATACAAAAATTTGGCATCATTTCCAAACTTAAATAGTAAAAATAAAAACTACAAAAAGGAGCTGCATACCCTAATGTATCATGTGAAACAACAAGCAGTATATTCAAAAATGTAAATTTACATCCAATTTTTGTGGTCTTGTCATGTCACATTAGACCCATTTACAATGGCAAAATCCAGAACATACCGCTGTGAGGGCCACGGGGGTGCTCAGACCTGGGGCTGGGCACAGCCACGGACACCCAGTCCCACCTTCCGTGAGAATTCCAGCTTGGATGTGAGAGCGACAGCAAAGCCACCTGCCAGGTTAGAGACCAGGGTTACAAATTGTATTGCTCACAGGAATTTTGGACCTCAAAGAACAGCGTGGCAGAGATTTTAAGACAAGCTCCCCCTCCGTTCAAGTGACCCAGGACTGTGGGACAAGAGGCAGGTTTGCAGCGGGGCCGGGGCAGGACAGGCCCAGCTCCCAGAGTGCCAGGGAAGCCAGAGCCCTGGGAAGAGGCAGGACATGTGCAGGATCTGTGCCAGTGCTCCCCTGGCCTGCAGGACCCCCCGAGCAGGTCGGGCTGTGCTCCGTGGAACGGGCAGGACACAAAGCCTTGGGGGTCTGGGGCACCCAGAGGCTCCAACCCACGAAGGGCACATCACCTCCAGGACAGACACTGCCCTAGTGCTGGGACATGCTGTCCCCAGGGCCTGTGCCAGCACCCCAAGGGTTGGTATCCAATGTTCCACACCCCCAGCACTAAAGTTTCAGCCTTCACTCAGTATTCCTGTAAAATACCCACTTCCTTTAAAGAACTGTGGGTTCAAATTCACATAATCAAGGAAACCTTACGCAGTCCTAAAGCAAAAAGAAAAACTTACTGAGGAACAAAAAGCCAAGTGTACCTTACTTCACTGAAATCTCATGTTTATTTTTGTCAAGACTGAAAAAAAAAAAAAAAAAAAAAAATAGAATTCCTGAAGGCTGCACTGCTCAAATCCAAATTAAGCCCAAGACTTCAGCAGCATTTCCATTGCAATCCATGAAGTGCATTTCCTAGTTTGTAAGAGCAGTGTTTCTGCAAACAATTAAAGCACATTTGGCTGGTGAGCCTCCCCAAACCATTGGAATTTGCAAGCCACACGTTATGAACTAGCACTCAGGTCAGTGCCTCCTCAAGCTTTAGAAGAGGAAGGCTCCAACCTCGTTACATTTCTTCTGCAGTCTAAGCTGAGAATGCCATGTAAATGGGTCACAGCGCTGCCAAATGCAGCAATTGATTTCTCCAATCAAAGTATAAAGAAACAAACCAGTAGGATCTTACTTCTATTAATTTTTGAAGGAAGAGGTTTACAGCAGTTAATGTATCATGAAGGTTAAAAAAATCATTTCCATAAAATACAAGAGCAACCAATTTCACCATTGAGTAAAAGTAAAAACTGGGATTCTTTTTTAAATTAGTCCAAAGTGGCATATAGGAACTTAGTAGTTTGCTGCTGTACTGACACTATGACAAATCAAAGTGTAGGGTTTTGCTTTCTTAAATCCAATGCTTGTGGATCAAGTTCTGGAAATGTTCCAATTCTAAGGCAGGGATCTGTTGTGTTTTCCACCATGAGTTTGCTCCTTGGGTTGGATGCTGGAGGGGCGAGGCACGTTTTGCCGGACCCAGGTCGACTACCTAGTAGTCATCAAGGTCAAAAAATTCATCGTCTCCTCCTTGGTATTCCATGCCCTGGAAGTCCACTCGGTACCGCAAGATACCTGGCAAAGACAACACGCTTTAGCTTCTTCAGAATTCCACCTGAACACTTCCCTGAGCCCTGGCTGCACACATGCAGCTGAGTGACAAACCCACATGGAACTCACGGCCAAAAGGAAGAAACACCCACCTGCCCAGCCAGGCCAGATTCCTCCTGGAACAGCTGAGCCTATTCCAGACTCATATCACAGAATTATGAAATGGTTTGGGTTGGAAGGGACCTTAAAACTCATGTTGTTCCACCCCCTGCCATGGGCAGGGACACCTCCCACCAGCCCAGGTTGCTCCAGTTGGCCTTGGACACTTCCAGGGATCCAGGGGCAGCCACAGCTTCTCTGGGCAACCTCTGCTGGGGCCTCCCCACCCTCACAGGGAAGAATTGTCTTCCCAATATTTCTTCTAGGGTTGTATTTCCAAAAAATCCCAGTAGCAGATCACTTGTTCCAATGTAACTGCTCTGACAAAGGCTTGTCACAGTTAAAGCCAGAGGGCAGCTGGCACTGAGGTTACTTTCACAGTGCAGTAAAAGCAGGATTTAGTGGCTGTATTCCTGGACTCTTCCCACCCCAAACACCACTCCAGGGTTCTGGGAAGCCTGTATCCCATTTACTGAGGTGCAGGGTATTTTCAAGGAGTATTTCCCTTCCAGTCTACAGGCCCTGGCAGCAAAGAGGATCCCACCATGTGAAGAGGCTGGATCTGGCAGGAAAGGAAGGACTCCTGGAATTACAAACCTGAACACTTAGAAACCTGTTGCTCCTTATGTAGCCAAAGAATCCCAGCTTCTTTCTTTTTGATTGGTTCTCTGGGCCTAGAAATTCCTCTTTCCAATACATTCATCCCTGGTTCACATCCATCAAGCCAAGCACAGCCAGAGGCAGAGCAAAGCAGCCCCAGCTCTGCCCTGGAATCCCTGGCCTGGGCAGAACATGGAGCGTGGCAGGTGGTTGTGCCCCACCCTGCCAATGATTTTGGTCAGCTCAAAGCACAGGATCCACCTGCAACTCTGCTGATCCTGGTCACTGAGCTCAGGAGAAGGACTAAAGCCTTTCAGGGGCCTCATTGCTCCCTGAAGTTGGACTAAAAACACTTTTGCTTCGACAAGAAGCACAAGACCAGGGAGCAAAGTACAGGGAAGGTCTGAGAGATGAGTTACAGACCCAACTGCCCCGGGAACTGGGTTGGGGTTTGTCAGACCCCTTGCACACAGGGCACGAGTTGCCACAGAACTGCAGAGCCAGAGGGAGGCAGCTCAGGGCCCTCCTGAAAGGCCCAGCTGGAAAGGAGGGCAGCCCACCCTCTGAGCACTCTGGAGCACAGAGGGGTGGGGGAACACAGCTGGAAAGTGAGAGCTGCCCACTCAGCACCATCATCCTGCTGGACATGGAATGAGCTCACCTGCACATCCCTGCTGGACACCTTGTTTCTTAAACCTTGACTCACAGGACTAAGACTAATCCCACTGTTGGTACCAACTATCAAATCAACCACTAAACCCCCCGCACCACATCTTTCTCTTGCAATTTACCTCCAATTCCTCCAAATCCTTTCACAAATTGGGATCCTTCTTGTGATTTGTCTGTAACAATTTCCAATGTTGCTCCAAATTTCTTGTAGTTGTTTGCAAACCACTCCAGGAGGGGCATACTTTCTATCAGTTCATGTTCCTGCCCAGTCTGTGGAGACAATGGAAGGGAGGAATAAATAATAAAAACTGTTCTGGTCACTGAGCCTTTGGTATTGAGAAAATTTGCACCCAGAGCTGGCTTTGGCTTAAAAATCACCAGGGTTTTGTCATTCCTAAGAAGGACAGCAGCCTTAATGCTCCACAGGAAGCTTCGTGGTGGGAGGCATTCCTGGCACAACTGTGCCACACAAGTGCTGGCTCAAGCAGAAGGCTCCTGGTGCTAGAAACTGAAACACTGACAGGCCTTGTTTTAGGCCTCTCTAATACATCAGTACAATCAAATATATCCCAAACTCAGGGCAAAAGCCAGAGAGAAAGTGCCTTGTTTGTTCTTCTGCTCAAGTGTCACCTCATGCCACCTCTCAGCTTTCATTGTTGCTTTACACCTGCTCTACACCCTGCAAAGATTCCAGCCCACTCAGAGAGGCACCACTTCCTCTCAGAACACTCATCCATGCAAACAGAGGCCAAAAGCACAGCTCTGTAACTAGAAGGTCAAGTGATTATTGACACAGAAACACATCACTGCAGGTAACACTGCAGACCTTCCATGCACAGAAGGAATCAGCAACTCCCTCCTGCAGGGAAAGCAGCTGGAAATGGCCTCCCTGGCACAACGAGTCAGAGATGCCCACCCTTTGGGCAAGGGCCACACTGTTTTGCCCACTTTACTCTGCAAAGTATCATAGACCCCCCACCCCACCAGGGCTTTCTGACCTGCACAGGCAGCAGATGACAGCTCCACACACCAAATACATCCCAAAGCAAACACTGCCTTGCACCTAAATCCATGTCATCCTTGGTAACCTCACAGTGGTTCTGCACAGACCAAATCAGGGAGCAGGGAGCAATGCTTTGGGACCTTGGCCTGCATGATGGCCACCAAACTCCTGCAGCAGATGGTTTGAAGGTGGCCAAAGCCCCTGTACCACCTGTCACCTGAGCTCATTTATACAACCTTGGAACTGGCAGCAGGGAAGACTGGAGAAAAGCAAGTCTGGAGTCCAGGGGTTACACTGGAGGTGAACAGGAAGATCCACAGGTTACTGCCTTGAAGTCTCACGTGAGTGCCACAAGGCCACTGTGGTCATGTGCTTGTGCCAAACTAAGCCCAGATATCCACAGCCCTGCACCAGTAACTGAGAATAAACCCACAAGCCCCAAAGCTGGAATACCTCCTTATCTGTGAAGTGGGATTTATCCTTCTCTTGTTCTGGTGTCAAATACAGGATCTTCTCCTCTGAGAAGTAAGGAAAAAAATAGTATTAGATTGGATAAAGGTACCAGATGCAGATTAAAGGCAGTAAGAGACTGAGCACAGCCAGCAAGTACAGCTCACAGGGTCTGGTCACTGGCACTGCCCTCCTTTCCAGCTGAAGCTCTCTGAGCAACCCAAGAGGACACAGCAGCAGGGAAGAGCTGTGGTGCCAACACCAGAAGAGGGAGAGGCCCTGCTGTGGGCACAGAGTTTGTCTGCAGTTAGTGAGAATGGTGTTTCTGGCCCTAAGGGTCACATCAGTCCCTCCTCTGGCATCACACTTTCACAGCTGGAAGGCAGGTTCCAGGCTGGCCCTGTGACAAACTGCAATTCCCTCTCTGCAGGGGAATCCTGCTCGTCACAGGATTTTCCCCAGAGCTGGGAAGCTGCAGGTCAGTGACCTGCCCACACAACCTCCCTGTGATCAGACCTCCTCAGGGAGCTCCTGCAGTGACCTCTCCCCGTGACACAGTTTAGGTGCCAACCCCCCAGGACCCAGCCTCCCAAAGTGCCACCTACCCTCTGTGCCTTGGCAGTGCAGGACATATCTCATGATATCCAGGTTTTCATAGACTATCAGTATCTCTACTGCTCCCATCTCCAAAGCTTTTAGTGTATCTTCCACACCAAAGCAGTACTTCCCCGTGTCCTGACTGATTTCATCGAAGTAGCGTCCTGCAGCAGGGCACAAAGAAAGGGACTGTCACCAGCACCCATCACACCCCACACAGTCTGAAACAAGCTTGATTTGAATGCAAGAAGAAGAAACTGTCACCAGAAGGCCTGGAACTAAGGCAACCTCTGGTGAAAGGCCGGAGAAGGCTAAAGAAGATCAGGAATAAAAAATAAACAACCCAATGCCCAACCCCAGTATCTGGGGTGCCCAGGTGGCAGAAAGCATCACAAGCCAGGCTCTCAGGCACCATGGCAGGGCTGGGGCAGCCCCAGGGCACTGGCACAAGGCTGAACCATGACCAGCATATTCAGTCACACGTGTCTGGCTCAGGAGGAGGCTGCACATGCAGCACTTACCTATTAGTTTTTTCTCTTGGATGAATTTCACATTGGAGAGGACCTCAGTTGACAACTCAATCGCTTGATTGAACCCATTTTCTCCTCCATATGAAATGTCAACTAGTTTGAGCACTTTGGATTGCAACCGCTAAACAAGGGAAAGAGGAGACAGGAAAAAATAAATCTATTCCAGAGCAGGGCCCCAGATTCCTTCAGCCCACTACAAGACTGCAGGCCTGGCAAGAGTCACTGCATTCATCTACTGGGCTTCACTTGCAAGCACAAGCTCAGAGTCAGAGGGACCTCTGAATGCACACTATTGAACCACAATTTTCAGGCAACAGGAACACATAGATTTGGTTTATTGGAGTTTAATTCCTATAAAGCTTCTACTTTAGATTTGGGGAGACAAAGAACGTGAGAGCTATTTCCAAACAAGGGAGGACAGATTTCTTATTGGTTCTGCTTTAAGAAAAGGAGATCTCCTGCAAGGAGGGATTAGGAAAGAGAGAGCTCTTTGGATACATCACATTTTTAGTTTTGATCCAATCACTTCAGGCACAAGTTACACTCCTCCCAAGAAGCATCTGAGAGCTACTGCCGATATCACCAGGTTACCACCGACAGCTGGAACAGGGGGCTTTGCTCAGGGAAGGCCACTCACCTGATCAAACATGTCAGACTGACTTAGTTCAGTTTTGAAATCAGCTGACCCAGCCAAGACGAGCCCAGCCACGTTGACCTTGTCCCCGGAGATGAAGAGCTGCACGGCCGTCTCGGCCACCTTGCGCACGTAGTTGTGCCGCTTCTCCATCCGCAGGCGAGCGAAGCGCAGGGCAGACTGACCTCCCCGACCTGCACGAGAGGGGTGAGCCAGCCTGGGCACCCACTGCACTCCACAGGGTCAGCAGATCCTCAGTAACCAAAGCCCAGGGCAGCTGCAGCTTTCAGAATCAGTTTGGCACAAGCCACGCAGTGACACTCACGGAACAGGCAGTGAACAGAGAGAGCTCATTCACAGCAACAGATTTTTCTCCATGTGTCCCACAGAGGAAAATATAGTGCTTTTCTTTTCCTTCTATACAGACTCACAACTCTATAGAAACAGAACATCTGTGCACGTTCTGCATGTCCTGTACCTGCATCTCCCCTGGTGCACTGCTGATGCCGTGAGCCCTGCAGTCTCTGCTGCCCAACCTTACTGCCAGACATGTTCCTATTTCATTTTGTCCCACCCCACTCTCCACAGGACACCAGGCCAGGAATACCTAAGTCAGTGCCTGACTACAACACAGCATTATATAGTGGAACTCAAATTTTCCTTGCTCCATGAGGCTTCTGTGCTTCTTGCAGGGAACAACTTCCTGCTCTTCGCTGAGGTTGGCACACAACACTATGGGATGCAAAGTTTAAAAGACTCTACCAAGAGGGATTACTACCTGTGCTATTAACATTTCATTCAAACTGTCCCAAAACCAAGTAAAGGGTCAAATGCACCCAGAAATAAAAAGTGCCACTTTTAGGATCAGCTGCACATTACCATGATTCATTAATTCTGACAGAAGGTTCAGACTAGAGGCTTTGCTGTCAGATTCCAAGGAAGCAAAGACTTGAATAGAACTAAACCCCTACAGGTCGAGTTCCCTGCTTCCACCCCCACATCCCACCCCAGGACATGCTGCTGCAGACAATCCAGAGGCAGCCTAGTGTGTTACCATGCTTCTTTGGAAGATCCACAGTGAATTTGTGCAGGACTTCTCGCGTGTTTCCTTGCAGGGTTCCAAAGAGTGCCCCACTCCCATCTATTACAATAAAGCCAAACTTGCTGTCGTCGGAGAGCAGCGCCGTGAGGGCCTGGAACAGAGCAGAGGTGTCACTGAGCACAGGGGGTGAGGGGCCCTGGCTCAGACAGGCCACCACAGACAGCACAGCTCAGCCGACTTCAGTTCTGTAGGTGGTCACTGCCATCTGTTTTACAAATAAACTACAGGAAGAGCAGCAGGTTCAGGAGTTGTGACTATTCCAGACCACTACAGAATGGTTTGGGTTGGAAGGGACCTTAAAGTCCATCTCATTCCACCCCCTGCCAAGGGCAGGGACACCTTCCACCAGCCCAGGTTGCTCCAGGCCCCATCCAACCTGGCCTTGGACACTTCCAGGGATCCAGGAGCAGCCACAGCTTCTCTGGGCAACCTGTGCCAGGGCCTCCCCACCCTCACAGGGAAGGATTCCTTCCAAACACAATCCAGTCTCACACAACACTGTCAAGAGCACAAAGGAAAGCCAAGTTTAATTTTGATCACTATTTCACAGCCTGGCCAGTCCCTGAGGCCACAGGCAGGTGTGACAGCACAGCCCCAGGGATGGGCTCAGGGCAGTGAGAAGTGAAATGATCACACGTACAAGGCTGCAGCACCTCCCTGGCTGGCACAGCTGGAAGAGTCATGTTCCCAGTGCTCCAGCCAGGAAAGCAGAGCTTGTTCAGTTGACCGTCAGTTCAGTTTTGCACTCCAAAGCACTGACACAGCCCCTCAAATCGCCTCCACCACAACTACTGGGCTGCTGCACCTGCTGACTTGGACCCCACAGGCAGAACGATTAAATCTGTAGTGTCTGTGGCAGATTCAGCCTTACAGAACACAAGTCACAGCAGCAATAGTTGTTCTGTGCATAACTGCTTATGAAGAAGACAGCCATAACATTTGTTGCAAAATGAAGTTATTCTTCCTTCCCTGTAAAGGAGGCAGCTGAATCCATCCCATAAGATCAGTTAAGTTGACCAACAACTAAAGCACTGCACAGTATCAAGGGGTTTGAGTTACTTTTACCCAACTTCTTACCCAGCCCTGCTTCTGGTGATGTGGGACACCCACAAGCACCCTACCCTGAACTCCCTTTTCCAGGGAATCTGTCAGCTACTGCTCCCTCAAGGGCCACCCGAGCAGGTAGAAACACCCAGCACACACACTCCTTCTCATTTATACATGCCCCAAAAAACTAACAGCCAGAATCCTCTTTCTGACTTGGCAAACCCTCATCAGCAGGATGGAGAACTTGTCAAACTCTGGATTGCTTTAAGTCACCAGTTTAACACTGGAAGTGATGGTGCTGGTTTACTGCACAGGCCCTGTAGCCTGACTACTGGGCTGAACTAAAAGGATAAAAACCATCCTCTTCCAAAATCTACAAACCAAACTACAGCTTTCAAGCTTCAAAGAAACAGGCACTAAAGTTCAATGGAATCTCCTGGCCAAAATAAATATTCTGTATTAATTCCCCAGCAGTGGGATGAATGAGAGGAGGAAGTGGCATATTACATTGCAACTGGGACAGAGCCAAGCAAATCGTGTGACTGGACTGAATGCTCCAGCCAAGGCATCCAAATAAGTCATTGTAAGCCCTGCCCCTCAGCCCACTGGGGCTCCAACCCCCTCGGGGAGGTGCTTTGGTTTCACACAGGCAATAAAACATCCAGAGGAATTCTTATCAGGTAACTCTTGCCAGGCAGCAGCTGACTGCAGCTCTGATGTTCTTGATTCCCTCTTATTTTAATACAGTATCCAGTGATCAGTGATCCCCTCAGTCTCCCCTCTTTGACCTATCAAGCACCAAAAAGAGACTATTGCTTTTGTTCTGTTCCTGCAGCCTGGACTGAGCTTCCTCTTTGCAGCTTTAGCCTGAAGGTGAAGATCACCTCCTTTTCCTGCTCCTTCACTTTCCTAGGCAATCTGTGGGAGCACAAAGCCAGCTGCCCTGTGTTAGCTCATGGGGGAACCACTGGGTTAAAGGCATTGCTCTACAACCCAAGAGATGGACAAACCCCAGAATTCAGTGCTCCCATCAAACAGCAGGCTTTTACAGCTCCATCTGATTCTGCAGAAGTAAAATAATCACATACTCCAAAGGGGAGAGCACACAGCCCACAGAGGGAGGGCCTGTCAGCAATCACATCATCAGGAGCAGCAACTACCACAGAGTCCTCTCAGGTCACTGCTGCTCTCTGGCTGAGCACTGCCACACACCAGCACCAGTGCACTCACAGCTGCCTCCTGGGAACTGCCTGCTGGGCAGTTTTGGATTCAATCAGTGCCTGAGGCAGTAGCCTCAGCAGAGGACACCAAAATAATCCCTCTCCTGACAGGGCAGAAGGAAACCCGCCCCTGTCCCACTGCCAACAACGGCAGGGACAAACACCTCCCCGGCTCTCTCCTGAATTCTCTTATTTACTTGTTGCTTTCACTTGCCTGTGGACACATGGACTCACAGAACTCTAAACCTGGACCTGTGCACGGGTTTGTATTCCTGGTAGGCCAAAGATGTGTTGGGATTTCATCCTTTGTGGGGACACAGAACACCAGGGATGTACCTCACCTGTTCCTTCCTGTACTCCTACCCTCTGAAAGCCAGTAATGGATTAGAGCTCCAAAAACTCAAGCAAACAAGCAGAACTACCCCACTGAAGGGCCTGTCAAGCCCATGTCACATGGGTTTGACAACAGGCAATTAGGTCTCAGCCCACACATTTACTGTGGTGAGCACTGTGGACATGGGGGGCATGGTGTACTGCAAACATGAGACCTCTGCACCTGCCAGAGCCAAAACAGAGGCAATAAACTGACTGCTAGAATCCACACTACTTTAATTATGTCTCAAACCACTCATTTCACTTAATTAGATGTTGGATAAAAGTAATCCCACTTTATCCCAGACAGATGAGGCACATGCCAGTTCTCCATCAAGGGTCTCAGTTAACACATCTGATATCAAGACTGGCAACACTGATAATTATCTTGGCAGTACTTTAAGGCCTGCCTTGGAATAAGATCTATGGGCCTCTGCAGTTCAGAAGAAAGCTCCCTGCCTCCAGTTACAGAGAGGAGCTTCTGTCTGTGGGTGACACCAACTCAGCAGCCATGGGCTGGGCCACGACATCAGTGTGGCAGGAGCTGGACGGTGTCTCAGCTCCTCTCAGCAAACATCACACATTTGTGGCCAGTCACAAGCCCTCCCCAGAGGATGTGCTCCAAGAGCCTGCTGTTCCACAGGCTCAGCACACCCAGGTGGGCCCAGGGAGCCCAGCAAAGCAGGCTGACTTTGGCTGCTGCAACAGGAGAGTTCTTACCTCCGTGTGGAACTTGTTGTCACACAAATACAATGACGTATTGATTGGTTTGAAAGGTTCAAAGTCAATGTTGACCTTCTTCTCTTTTCCTTCTTCTGTCACAATTGTTCCACAGTAAACAACCAGCCCATTTGGAGGTACTATAAACGACACAATGCAGTTTTAGTTCACTAAGAAACATGGCAAGCTGCACCCATCACAAACTAACTGCCAGACCTTGAGACTTATGGCAGAGTGGAAATAAAAGTTCCCAAATCTTTAACTTTCCCTTTCCCCATCTCATTCCCTCCCAGAGCTCTACAGTGGAAAATAAACTCATTTAGTGCACCTATGCCTATAATGGTCTGTTAAACCCAGCAGCTTGCAAACTCACAGGACCCAGAAAAAGGCTGAACAGCCCCATGGAGCTTTCCTAGTCCTCATATAGTGATTTACAGACTGACCATCCCAAGGAAGGCCACATGCCAGTGTAAAGGCAACAATGAGGAACTCTTTCAGTGCTCATTTAAGGTAGTCTGGGTCTGTTCCCTCCCAAATGATGGCAGCTGCACAGTGCAGAAGGCACACAAAGTTTCTGCTTGATGCAAAATCACTTTAATGCAAATGAACTATTGTGAAATAAATAGTTCCTAAATCTGGCCAAGTTTAGCAGAGTCAGCACTGCTGAGGACAGAGTCATGAGCCTGCTTATTAAAGACAAGGACCACCAAACTATTCTAGTCCCAAAGTCCACCCCTGTAGTAGCCATCCAAGGGCAACATACCTGGAATATCAGTGCAAAACAGCAGCACAGGCCAACAGATTTGATTAGCAGAAAACTGCATAGTGCAGGAACTTAAGGCTGCTTCCAAGAAAGGGAAGTGTGCCAGCATCCATACAAGCTAGAAGTTACCTTTGTTATAGAGTTTCAGTCTTTGCTGTACAGATGTAATGGCTCCCAGTACTGAAAGGCGATTCACTCGAGACTTAATGTTGGAGGCAGTGCCAAACTCGTCCGCCAACATTTTCGCCACTCGCGAGATCTGGTCTTTGGGGGGAATGATCAGTGATATCATGCTGGTACCATTGCTGGGAAGGGAAAAGAGAGGGGTTGTGAGCAGCCAGCAGCCAAAGCAACAAGTGTACCCACACAATATTCCATCATGCCATTGTCTCCCATCCCTCTGGCCCCCCCAGGGACCGGTGTAATTCCCCTTCTGCTGGACAATAATGGGAGAGAAAAGAAAACAAAACAGGCTCTTCAGAGGATTTGACTCCATAACCCAGTGGTCATGTTTGCCACTACCAAGCAAGTCCTCCCAAAGCTGCTTGTTAAACCTGGGATGTTACTCTGGGGGAAAGAAGAACACATGTGCAGGCTATGGAAGCAGCTCCCAGCAGAGATTATGTAAAACAATGCAGCCACATACTTTAAGGACCATTCCATTTGTTCTCAGACAGCTGGAGCACCAGGCAGCCCAAGTGCTGTTTTAACACTTTGTTTTCCTCAGATTAATACAGAAAACAAAACTGGAAGGACTCCATTGCCTCACTCAGCCTTTTCTATTTCCCCACTAGCACTCTGCTCTCCAGCTCTGGCAGCTGCTTTAACTGAACTGTGCTTAACCACATGACTGCTGGTTCACAAGCACCAACCCAGGCATGGAGTCAGGAGATAAGACCCCACAAATCACAGAAAAGGCTTAAATTACAGGAAAATAAGTAAGTGTGATATTAATTTTTCCTATGGCTTTGAGGTGGATCCTGCAGAGGTCTTAATCCCCAAAGCCGCCTTGTGGTTCAAATCCATCCAAAGCCAGAAGGAAAATTGGGGAAGTTCCCATCTGCCTTCCAGCAGGTACCTCTCATTTGCCATTGAAGAATCCCAGATGTCTGAAGTGCTGCTTCTGCATTGTCTCAAATTTAACCCAGACCTCATGTTTCCCATTAGAGTAATGGCATAAAAATCAAATACCTCATCATATCTCCAGCCCTCTCTCAAGGGCAAACCAGCTAAGCTCTGTGAAAAAACCTCTCCTCAGGATTGTGAGTCAGAGAACCAACAAAGTGCTTTTCAGACATCAAAAAAACCAGGGTTTTGCTCTTTTACATTTCTTAGGGGAGGAGAAGACTAATACAGCCCCTGCCTGCTGCTGTTCCAGACTGTCACGCACTAATGTCCTGCCTGAAGTGTTTGGGCTGCAGAGGCAGCAGGGAAGTGCTTTAAACAGCATCACTTCATTAGCCTCTTTACAGAAGTTGTACAGCCCTCTCCCAAGGATCTTCAATCCAGGCCAAGTTGAAACAGATGCTGGTAGGTCAAATAAGTCCCTGACCTTAAAGACAACTAATTGGTTTTAATATCCAAGATCCCCATACACACTCATCAAGAAAGTCACAAAGAGACACTTGCCCGTGTTATTCCCAGAAGGAGCTTTGAGCCATGCTGACAGCTCTCAGGCTTCCAGGTCACACCAGCCAAGAACACTCCAGATCCTACTCAATTAAAGCAGTTGGCTACCCCAGTGAATGGCACCAGCCTTAGGGGAGAGATAATGGCCTAGCACTCCCAGCAGGCTCCTTTGAGTAAGAGGCTGATCAGAATGAAAGCAACTCTTCCTAACTTCCCTGAAAGTTAAACTCTTATCTTTTCCTCTGGAAGTCTCAGACTTCCCAGAGATCAGAAAGCTCTGCACATCACACCCAACCTCCTTCATCAACTAAGGGCATCCCAGTGTGGCAGGTGGGTGCTCCCTGGCTCTCCTGCTAGGAAGAGATTTCACGCAATTTTTCCTGAATTGAGGACAGAGGAGAAAGAGCAGACAGAGTCATGTCACTGGCTGCCCAGGAGAAGAGCCCCTGCCACCTACACCTCCTGTCAGGGAGTTGCAGAGCCAGAAGGTCCCCCCAGAACCTCCTCTTCTCCAGGCTGAGACCCCTCAGCTGTTCCTGTTGCTCCAGCCCCTTCCCCAGCTTTGTGAACAGCAAGAAGGAAGGCTGGGTGTGCCCTCCCAAGATCAATCCTTCAGTAAAAAAGCACTTGTAACCTACCTTCAGTTTTTAAATGCACAGCAGCCCTCAGACCCCAGCCCTGGCCCCGTGCTGTGTTCCACTGCCCCAGAACTGAGCACTGAGCACCTGTGGGATCACACTGGGGGTTATTTGTACCACACACAGCACCATATCTACAGAGCAGAGTCACATCCCTGGCCCTGGGGAACACCCTGCCCAAGGTGACACACTGGCCTTCACAAGCCCTCGTCATTTACTACTGCAAACAAACAAACCAAAAAGGTCTCTCAGATGCTGCACTCCCCCTCATTTAAATCTCAAACTACTTCAACAGAGCACAGCTCTGTGCTTGGTCTAACCCTTCAGCAAATTCCAGCCTGGATTTATATCCAAAAGCGCCTTCCACTACCAGCACCAAGTACACTTCTTGGCTTTGGCATGCCACTACAGAGCCAAAGCTATTTTTGGCTCTAACCAGCTCCTGCAGAACCCAGTGAAATAGCTGGTGTGCAGCTTGCCACGGGAGCAGCAACAGCAGCTCGAGCACACCATGGTATCCCAGGCTGCTGGAAGCCTGGAGCACCAGCCTGGGCACCCAAGGGGGGAGCCCCTGCCACGGGCTGCTGCTGCCACTGCCCCCTGGGCACAGCCCAGCCACCAGCCAAGCTCACCAGGCAGCCAGGTAATGGAGGGGACAGGCAGCACCCCCTGCTTGTCTCCCTCTCCCTCCAAGAAGCACAAAATCAGGACCTAGTCACTAAACACCCCAGAATGGTTGAGACCAGTAAGGTACCAGCTGAAGCAGATGGGCAACAGGAACCAGGATGGCTGCAGAACTCCCTCACACATCACTAACACCTTGTTATCCTACCCTGGAAGGGCATTTTCCCCTCTCCAAGCAAGGTTGTACATGACCTTACTACAGGATGGAAAGGTCTAAAAACCCCTGTGGTTGCACCTGCTGATCTCACCACAGTGAGACAAAACACAGCAATGACTTTCTAAGAAAGCTGCTGTTCAAACACACTCAGAAAAAAGTAGGTTATTCTGCAGAGTAAGACAATCTCCAGGTCTCCTCTGGGTCTCTGCAGCCTCAGACCACAGGTATTTCTGCAAACCCCATCCTGCCCCCCCCAGCAGCTGCGAGATGAGCTGCCACCAGGTTCAGGAGTGCCTTTACCTGGGAATGAGTCAGGTATTTCCCCTGAATCATCCTCAGGCCTCCCAAAAGGGGTCTTTCCTGAGAGCAAACCCCCATCCCGGGGGCTCTGCTGAGTGTGAGGCACAGGGGATGTTCCCAGCCTGGCCCCACACAATCCAGATTAAGGGCAGTGCTCACACTGGCACTTGGGATCCAGCATGGAATGAGCTGCTTCTTCCCCGGATCACCCACAGTGCTCCTGCAGGAAGGATGGACCCAGTTCCAGATTATATCCTGCTCAGCACAATCCCAGTTTCACTGCACTGCTAAGGTTTCCCCCTGGCTTAGGACAGCCAGGCAAGCTCTGCCAGAGCAGCTGGAAGCTAATGCCTTCAGACAGCACTGAGCCAGGGACATGGCACAGCTACACACAGTTGCTGTCCCTATTCTGGGCTAAGGAGTGCCTGCACAGCAGCCAAAGAGCTGCCATTGTGATCCAAGGACGGGGTGCTCCGGGATGTTTGCTCTGCAGGAAAGGGCACCCCAGACACAGCTCAGCACAACATGTGCCCCTGCACACAGGACTGGGGAGGGGAAAGCAATCAGGAGCACGAAGGGCACCAGCCCACACACTGCAAGAACCAGGGGGGGCAGTTAAGTGCCAGCTCTGGGAAGGCAGAAGCTCTGTGCTGCCCAGCACTGTGGGTACTGCTCACTGTGCCAGCCCTGCCAGGAACTGGCAATTAGCTCGGATTTATCACTGCCTGGGATGAGCAGCACTAGCTATCTCTGGGATAAAACATGAGGATCCAGGCTCCAACTTTCTCCTACAGCCTGGCAGAGAGTTGTTTGGGGAAAAAAGGGGAAGCAAGAAAAAGCACATTTTGCTCTCCCAAGACAGTGAGTTCTTTAGAAAATCAAGGTTTGTGTATAGGACAGTCTGTTCTATTACTAAAACTTCAATGTTAATAAAGGAATTTCAGGCAACTGTACCACAAAACAAACAGCTTTCCCAGACAGAGAAACCCCAGAGCAAGTGTTAACAAGTTATCACAGCGAGTGGCAGTGTGGGCAGTGCTGAATCCCTGCTAACATAGGCCCAAAAAGCTGAAGGGAGAAGTCTTGCCACTCTGCCTGCAAACAGGTACTACAGCATCCAAGGAGCTTGTTTCCCTTCAAGGTCCTCCTGCACTGCATAAGAGGGACCACAGAATCACAGAATGTGCTGAGTTAGAAGGGACCCACAAGGATCATCCAGTCCAACCCCTGGAACTGAACAGGCCCAGCCCCAGTCACACCCTGCGCCCCAGAGGATCATCCACTGCACGGGGGTGGCCTCACCTGCAATGTTGGGGTAGTTTTGGGCACCACAACATAAGGAAGATACTGAGCCATTAGAGAGTGTCCAAAGAAGGGACACAGAGATGGGGAAGGGCCTTGATTTGAAGGTGTGTGAGGACACTGAGGGCACTTGGTGTGTTCAGCTGGAGCAGAGGAGACTGAGGGGAGAGCTCAGTGCAGTTCCAACTCCCTGGGCAGGGGCAGAGGAGGGGCAGGACTGAGCTCTGCTCTGGGGGGACCAGGGACAGCACCCAGGGAAGGGCTGGAGCTGTGTCAGGGCAGGGTCAGGGTGGATCTCAGCAAAAGGTTCTTCCCCCAGAGGGTGGTTGGCACTGCCCAGGCTCCCCAGGGCAGTGGGCACAGCCCCAAGGCTGCCAGAGCTCCAGGAGGGTTTGGCTGATCCTCTGGGGCACAGGGGGTGACTGTTGGGGATGGGCCTGTGCAGGGCCAGGGGTTGGACTGGATGATCCTTGTGGGTCCCTTCCTACTCAGCACATTGTGTGTTTCTGAGAGCAGATGGCAAGTGCCCGAAGTGGGCAGTGCCCCACATCAGAGATGAGCTGTCACATGTGCTCCATTACAGCTGGCAGAGGAGCCTCCTGCTCTGGGTGTCCATCTCAGCTGCAGGGGTTTGGTTTTGACTCCCCTGCCCATCAGAAGGAACAGCTGAGCAGATCTTTAGGCTTTCAGCTGAAACTAGAAATGGAATTCTAAAAGGCTCCCACCACCTTACAGAGTGTTGTGTCAGTGAAATGGTGACCTGAACATGCCATGCAAACCAAACCAGCAGCACCAGCCACAGTCCCCCTTGACTTGGCAGACAAGAGCAGCCACAGCCAGAAGTGTGAGGAGGAACAGTCAGTCAACCTGTCTCCTGCAATTTGGGATATTTGCTGGCACAGGAGAGCAGTGATTTCACAGACATGCTATATAAATAGCAGTGACTGGCCTGCCCTGTGGTATCAGACACCTGACAAACAGCAGCTGAGCTGTAGCTGTTCCACAATGAAACATTTTACACTAATAGCACACTGTGCAGTGTGGGGATACAGAGGCAAGGGAGGTCAGTCATTCTCTCAGACTCAAAATGGGTCTATTTTTACAGGACACAGCTTCATCAGCATCTTGCTTTCCCCAGGAACCAAGGGCAGCATGAGGCCTGTATGTGACTGCCCGAGACTGGCAGGAGCACAAGAGCAAACAGCTTTCAGATAATCTGATCCTAACCACATTCCACAGCTAGGAAGCTTTCCCTGAAACAACTTGCCACACAGTGCTCCAAGCAATGTTATCTTCCCCAGGTAACCTCTGCTGGTCTCCATCCAGGAGGGCTGAGGCACTGGGCAGGCACAATATGTTCTGAGGAGCCCAAGCTGCCTGGGCAGCCAAGACCAGCCAAGTCAGTCCATGGCTAAACCAGCTCCATCACTGACACATCCACAGCCTGCTGCAAGACAGGTGCCAGCAATATCCATGTAATCCAAGGCAGAACTCCATCAGGCACGTGCCACAGGTCCAAGGGCAGAGCTGCTTCTGAACAAACATCCACAGCGCTGCAGGCACGTCATGCTTCACCAAAGTCGAGGGCACAGTCCACAGAATCAGTGTAAGTAAAAAGTATTTTTTGATCCTGTATCTGAGCAGAGATGTTGAATGGAGTGCTATAAAAAGTAAGTGTCCTTTCGTATAGGAGAGTACAAAATTGCTGGTTTGGGTTCTCTTACAACACACAGCCCATCAGACATTCCCGATCCGTCCCTGCCCTGTAGGCAACAGCTCTGACCTTGCCCTAGGGAAGCACATGCTCTCACAACTTATGAATTATGGCTGTGAAGACATAAACAGGTCACAGCTGTGCCCTTTAAAACTTCATGTCTTTTAATAAGACAAAGCCTTCATCAAATAGAAAGTGGCTCAAGTCCACTTGAGATGCCAAATCCAGAGACGACAGCAGATGCAAAAGCTGCACAACTTTTCCTGGAAATCCTGTCAGCCTGCTAGGAAAGAGCAAGGACTCTCAGGACTCTGGGATCCCTCCCAGTGCTTCAGAGGCAATGTCACCTGGAAGCCAAAGGATGCACTGCCTGTGAAAATATCAGTTGACTGCTCTGCAACAAACCCAGCCAACATGCCTCAACCTAACTGCTGCTTGGAGGCAACAGCTCTGGGATGCCTCCACCAGGAACAGATCAACTCCAATCCCTGCTCCAGCAATGGGCTCAAAGCACAGCTGAGCAGGAGACAAGTGCTGCACAGACACCCAGACAGAGCACACAGCACCTGTGAGCTCACACTGGGACCTACCAGAGCTCCACTCAAGTTTAACATGGAGTTGAGCCAAGGGCCACACTGTTGGCAGAACTTCCTACAGCAAGAACCTCACAACCCGCACCTCAGCGTGCTCTGCATTTCACCACAGCTTCACAGGACTCTGGATCACCTACTAAAAGGCAACACCAACACAAGTTGTTCCTCAAAGGTTTCCAACTCATCCAAAGAAGGGTATGAAGATAGAGAAGAGTCCAGTTCCCAAGCAAAATTAAGAGTTCACCTCTCTGGATCGAGTGACACCTCAGAAGCAGAGAAAAAGCACAAGATGGGGGCAGGGTGGGTATGAGGAAGAGACTCCAGAGTCAGGAGACCAAGCCATTCTTTCCTCAGGAATCCTTTTCAGCATTAACTGGAGAAGTTGAGCCCCCCTCCTCTGAACTGAAGAAACACCCCAGATACCGAATTCCTTCATCAGTCTGTGAATGCCACCTCTGCCCTGGACAAAGGAGAACCACTCAGCTGCACAGCATGAGCCCATGCAACTGCTCCCCCATGGCTCACACAATGCCAAGCTCTCCTGCTGTAGGCCTGTGGCAGAGCCCAGGACAGGAATCTTGTGTACCATTTTCTGCTAATGCTGGCAGACTGCATAGAAAGAGCACTTTGTGCAGCCAGACAGAGCTTGAAGGCAGACATTAAGACTGTCCTGGAAAGGTATCCTGGCCTTGTACCCTAACCCACTGACCTGCTCAGAGAGGAAAAGCCCCCAGATGCCACCAAGCTTACTTAGTGCCGGCTAGGAAGACAAGCACCAAGCCAGAACCCGCCCTGGGAGAGAGAGCAGCAAGCCTGATTCCCTCAGTGCTCTGCTCCAGCAGCCAGGGACAGCTTCCCACAGGGAGGCAGCAAATGGCTGCCCCAGCAGGAGCAGAGGAGGCCTGGCTGGTGCTCACCAAGGGTCAGGCGAGGCAGTGCTTCCCCCCGACAGCCTGGCCTGCTGCCAGGACAGGCCTCCTGAGCTCCACTGCCTCCCTCCCTGGGGACAGCACGGAGGTGAGGGAAGAATCAGGTCACGGACTTCTACTGCTCCACAGCACAGTCTGGCCAGCTATCATGTGTCTGCAGCTATCAGGGCTGCACAGGAGCAGGGAACAGTGAGCCCTTGCCCACTGGTCCACCATGCACCACCTGCCCTGAGGCCAAGAGAGGCAGCTCCATGTTCCCAGTCCCTCCATCCCCAACTGGAGCAGCTCCAACACTGTGGCTGCTGCTCAGGCCACCACCAGCACCCAGACCCCAAATCACTTGAGCTCCAGGAGCAGAGCCCGACCTCATCCCTATTGCTGAGGAGCACTGACTCAGCACAAGTAGATCCTGCACACCCCCCAGGGAAGGTGAATCAATGCCACCCCGAAATCCTTGGATCTAAGGAAACACAGCACAAAACATAATTGCAGAGGCATGTTTGGAATAGGCCCTATTGGCTGCATCTGACCTCATGCAGAAAGCCCGGATACCCAATTACTGGTAAGTGGAACAGACACTTCTGCACTTCAGACATTTGTGACTCACTGGGAGGCTCAGTTTTGCCACTGCTCCCCTGCTCTCCCTCCTCCCCCTCCAATTATTAATGCTCCAAGTTTAAAAGACTTGTTGCATTATGCTAATGGGCCATTTGGGTACAAGATGTACACTGAGGGACTGAAACAACAAATCCAGATTTGCTTGTTAAGATGTTAATGCCTCAGAGCTACATGGGAATAGGTGGCTAACAGGGGGGGAAAGAAATCCAGTTGCCACCAAGCCAAAAAAGTCTGTCCTCTTTTGAGGTGCTTGTTCCCATCTCCTACCACGTCATTCCTCAGGGGCTCATTCATTAGCTCGATGTGAATGATGATCTGTGCATGAATCACACCGCTCACTAATGATTCACACAGTTGTAAAAGAGGTACCAGGCTGCTGAAGGACCCAGGGCTGTAAAACACTCACTGAGTTCTGACGTGGAGCTGCTCTCCCAGCTTGGGTTCTTTTCAGCCACTCACTGGCAAGTACTCTCCAAACAGCACTTCCTAATTGCTGCTGTAATTCGAAAGGAACAGGTAGAGCAGGCAGGTGAGAGCCCAGGAAATGTTTTACAGCAATTAGACACAGGCAACCAGCAGGACGTCAACAACCCCTTGGCCATTGTCCCTGACTCCAGCTGCCTTCTCACTGGCACAGGGACAGGGTGGCTTTCTCAGACCACCCACTCTCAGCACCACTGAAACACGAGACACTGCCTTGGTCCTGAGAGGTGTGACCAGCCCTGCTCACGTGAAAGGCATATTCAGCTTCCAACCCAGCCCTGTGGAGACTGGCAGCCTAGAGACTCTACCAGTCAGAGCAGGGAAGCAGCTGCTGCACATCCTACCTGCTCAGCTCCACAGCCCTCAGCTGTCCCTCCTGCCCTGGACTATTTCTATTCCAGCCTCTCTGCAAACATCTCCCTCTCCTCACACTACCAGAAGCAAAAGGCAGTATTAGTATGATAACCTTTGCCTCCTTCAGGAATTCCCCTTGACACAAACAGGCTGAGAAAGCACCACCTTGAGGAAGCAATCTGGCTTAGGCAAGATCTTAAATCATAACCTCTTCCCTAAACACTCCACACTGGAATGGCAGATCATAAAGTCAAAGCAGAAAACTCACTGTCAGTAAAGATAAATTCCATGTGCCATCCTGCAGACCCTCCTCTTCCAGTCCTTGCCTCACAGGTGTCCCACATTCCCAGCAGTGTGACAAAAAGCAGGTTAACCCAGCGCTGGCCCAGTCCAAATTCCAGCTGAAGCAAGACATTCCCAAAAGAGAGGTCCACTGGAGACACCAGTTTGCAGTGGAGAGATCCTCAAGGCTATGCCATGAATGGCATCAGCATGGAAAGCCAAGCAGCACCTTCCCAGATGGACCAGCTCACTCAGCAAGGTCTCCATCACGCTCTCTGTCCTAAGGTGAAAGCTCCAGCTCTGCAGAAATACATCCTGTATCAACAGAGCCCAGACCTGAGGCACAGCCACAACAAGCAGATCCCAATAAAGAAGGTAGGGAAAGATCTGCTGCCAGCCTGGGAGCATGGGAGGGAGCCTCTGGACCAGCACATCTCTGGCAGTGCAGCCAGAAGCCAGTCACAGGGATGAAATCCCACACCAAATGCTACCCCTAGTCCATGACATCCCTTTAAGCCAAGAGAGCTGCACTGATACCTGCCTAGACCTGGTGGTGGTGGTACACTCACTGAATCAAGAGTACACCCCTGCATCCAGTGTGCTGTGCCTGGCATGGAGCAGGAGGAGAATCCACACCAGAGCTGAGCATCAACTATTCTGCAGTCCAGGTCATTCCAGCACAGCTGCACCTTCAGCACCATGAAGCTGCACAGCACCTACCACCAGCAGGACAATCCATCCACAGGCAAGTGCTGCAGGTGCTCCCAGGAGTGACTGAGGATTTGCTTTGCCTAATCCAGGAGGGAAACCCAGTTCACCAGTGCAGCACAAGAGAAACCCAGCACCAGCAGTTTCACAGGCCTTTGTTCAGAAGAAATTGGGAACAAGGCAAACCAGTACAGGACATACCTGTCACTGCCCCAGTTATCCCCCAGATGCACCCCAGGTGCTGGTGCTGCTGCAGCACTCCCTGCTGTGGTGTTAACTCATAAGAAGGTGGGCTCTCAGGACACTTTTGGAAAGGTCCATCAGTGGAACAGGTCAAGACTATCCTGTTTGTTCTCCAGAACCTCCAGACAGGTCTCAGTCTTGCCAGCTTGCCTGTCACAAAATGGCACCGTCCCAGGACACCCCAGAGGAGGGTGTGAAGAAGCACAGCCTCCTGTCCCTGTTGCACAAGGCTGGGAAACAACAGCACTGTGTGGCTAATTCCAAGGCTGGGCCCTTTCCATCAGGACCAGCAAGACTCCAGATGGACTGCAGGAGAAGCCGCCTGCAAATGATGCTTTCTGGGCAAAGTTGGGCAAATCTTTTACGTCCAAGAAACAGGTGAGGTTATCCACCCTCAAGCAGAACTACGTTTCACTTTGCAGGAATTCCCAAGTATTTTCAGTCCTCTGTCCTTCCTGGTGACTTTTTATATCTCTCACATTTGGTTTCTCCCACATAGAAGATACAAGTCTCAACCTGGCAGAATCCAAACTCAGGCAGGAAACAGCATTACTTTGCTTTCCCACAGCTCTGGAAACACCAAAGCTTCTTTCTCTTGTCATTTCACCATTCTCCTGCTCAGAAACATTTCTTCCACTTACAACCAGAATAAGTTACTTGTTCACACTTAGTTTCTGCATTTGCCCTGCTCCCCCTACCTTCCAAAACACCTAACTTGGAAAAAATACTCTTCCACACAGTTTGTCAGCCTCAGCTGTTTGCAAGGACAGTCTTCAGAGACATCCCCCTCTTTGCCTCCTCTTTCCTGGTTTCAGTGAAATAACTAAGGGCTACTGCTCTGAGCAAGTTCAGGTATGGGAGATGTCTCCAGGGAGTGGGTTCCTGAAGGTTTTACCACTGTAAGGGAGCTCCACACCCTGCACCAGCTGCACTCTCCTCTGGGGTCAGGATGCCCACCTGGCCTGGAGGTGTCAGTACCATTTTGGACTCCACAAAGAAAGCCCCTGTTTCTAAGACCTGAAGTTTTCCAAACACTCTCCTAGCAAAGAGACTGTCTGTTGTTGCTGATACTTGATTTTGCCAAGCATTTACAGCTTAGATTAGCAAAAAACCCTGCCCATAGCCCAGCTAACTATTCAAAACTGCAGAGCCCAAAGGAACAAAGAGGGATTGTCAGCTTAGCACTGACACTGGAAAACTGCATGAAGCAACAGCAGAAAAGCCCTGAGGGAAGATAAGGGGTAAACAGTGCTAACAGTGCTTCTACTTGGGCTGCTGCAGCCTCCACCTGGGAAGACCCAGCTGCAACTTCTGGGGACACAGTGTTTCACCACATCTGTTCCACAAAACCTACCCATGGACTGAAAGCAGAACAAACCCCTGTGTAGGGGAGAAGCAAAGATGTCTGACGAAAGTCTGAGCACTCCAAGCTCTCAGAGATGAATGACAAGGCTGGACTTCTGTCAAGGCCATAACTGGCCCATGACCAACCTTTCACTCTCATCTTCTTCTGGCCAGGAAGGTTAACTGCCTGTAGTGCTGAACTCAGACCCCACTGCTGTCCCTCACACATCTCTGCAGGGACCAGCTACTTCCCTCCCACCTCCCCAAATCACAAACATCAACTCATAAACTTCGTAGAGGGTCAGGCAATTTGCAACTCAACTTTGAAAGAATGGGGAGCAGATAAGACACACTTGTGGTTTAGGAAGCCAGTCACAGCTCCTTCTAGTCTGTGCCAGCAGAGACAGGGCTTTGAGGTGGGGTTGAGGGGATAAAAATTGTTTTTCATTATTTTGACTTGGCAGTTTTTCTACAGATATCAGTGAAAGAGCCTGCTTTTCTTAGCAGGGCTGGGAAAATAATGCAGGGCATTCCTGCCAGGCTGTTACCTCAAAGTTTGAGGCAGTCCCACCCTCGCTGGCCTCCAGCTGCCCAGCTGGGGGTAAAGCTGAAGTTCTAATCTTCCCCCTCAGTGCTCTGACCAATGCACTGCCCCTTCCCTCAGCTATCCCACATTCCATAAAAGCACTTCCTTGCTCTCCTGCCCACTTCACATTTTGTTAACATCCTGCAGATTTCACTGGGATTTTCCCAAAACAGCTGGATAAGAGCAGAGGTGCCCCAACCACCACATGCCAATGGAATGTCTAACTCCAGCTTCCTCCATTTCCTGTCCCTTTGATCCACTGCAGGAACAACCAGCACATGAAACTGGGACACTCTGCTGGGTCACTATTAGGAGGACATGAGTAAGGGAAGGTGGAGACGCCAAGGAGTCCCTGGCCCTCCACATCACCCTGTTCAAAGGCTGTGCCCCCTAACCCACCCCAGAACAGGTCTTCCTACTCCACAGGAAGAGGAAGCGACTCTCCCAAAGGCCGGAAAAGCCTGTTCCACGGCTCACACCTCCTGTGCAGGGCAGCTGGCACAACTTGCAGCATCTCCTTCTCCTTCCTGGACCCAAACTAGGAGAATTTTAGCCAGGGCTCCCTGGAAGCTCAACAGGCATTCCCACACAAGGAGCATGAGAACTGCTGCCATCAGCACCTTCCTCAGGTGGTGGTTTGGTGCATATTTAACCAAGGGACAGCAGTATCACGACATCTAAGAGAGGGGCTGGATCCAGGGGGCTCAGCTAAACCTCCCACACGGATCTGACAGTGCCTGTGGCACCTTTACACAAAGCAGGTGTGCCAGGGGTCACTGATGGGGACCAGGGAAGGCATCTGAGCTGTGACCCCAGGAAGCTGATAACCCCAACAGCCACTGCCCTTCAGCCTCCACTCTGCCAGGAGCAATCCAATACCACCTTTAACTTCCTATCCCAAACAACACTAGAGGTGGGCACATTCCCAATCAGGGAGACACAAAATGCCAAGCCTACACTTCCCCCCCACCCCCCCAGTGCTGTTACAGGCACCTATTTCACAGGCTGCAGTGGGTGCCCGTGGCTTTCCAAGCCCTCTGTACTCCCAGGCAGCAGCTCTGTGCTTGCTGGGACCCCTGTGGGCACAACCTGTGCTGTTCAAAGGCACAGCTCAGTGATCAGCTCTGGCAGCCAAAGTCCACTCTGCCACAGGGAAGGGCAGCCCAGGCTCCCCACTCCCTTCTCCCACAGCCCCAACCCTGCACAGCTGCAATCATATATCAGAGTAAAATATATTTAGGGAGACCTGTGGCTCAAGTTCCCCTCCTGCCTGGGATAGTTTTCAGCTCAATGATTCCCTGCCCTGCTCTACAGAGAACAAGCCCCAGCACTAAGGAAGTGGCAGAAGGGCAGCTGGGCCTCTGTGAGCTGTCCCAAGGCTTTTGGGGGGCACAGAACATTGCCAGTGGTGCCCCAGGTACAGGAGCACCTGCTGAGGTGAGCCTGTGGAAACTGGAGCCACTGGGTTGGCCAAGGAGTGACCTTTCATCTTTATTTTATGAAAGTGTATCCCGAGACACACTTTCTTTGCTATTTTACAGCCCCCGAACCTTGAGATCTCACAATCCCGAGCCCAAGGGGGTCCCCAACCAATGGAACCAAACACTGCCGAATTACCCACCCAAACAGGCACTTTTGGCATGGGGCAGCTGCAGGAACAACCAGCAATTTTAGTTCTGGTGGGGAAAAAAGCAATCAAAGTGCCAGGACGATATAAAGTGGGGTTAGAGACCTGAAATTTAACACTACCCAAACTTTGGAAAAGGTTGCTTTCAGGGGAGTGGAACCGAGCCCTTCCCTGGAAGGGGTGAGAGAGATCAAGTGAGTGTCAGGAAGAGAAGCACTGGAGTCAGCGCTGCCTCAGCCCCGCTCCTTCCCCGGCCCAGCTGGTCCCTTGGGAGCAGCCCAAGGCTGCACGAGGGGCACAGGAGCGTCTCCTCCGGCTGGAATCCGCCCGCCCGCGGTGCCAGCTGGCACGGGCCGGCCGGGCGGGCCGGGAGAGGGGGCCGCACCGGGCCCGGGGTCCCGGTCAGGACACGCACCGGAGCCGGCCCGCCGGGCGCAGGGGCCTCGCCCGCCCGGGGTGCAGGGGGAGAAGCGGGG
>VYXB01004353.1:506926-536150 GCA_013397135.1 Pachyramphus minor | reverse complement strand
GGGCACGCTGGGCAGCGCAGTCCGGGGAGTGGCAGCAGATCTCGCGAGAGCTGAGCGGCACCGCCCGCGCGCGCTTAAAGGCACCCGGGGGGGCGGGGCCGGGAGCGTGAGGGGATTGGGGGGGGCAGTGGCAGTGACACCGACCCGGGGATATGGACGGGGGGACAGGCGGGAAGGGAGATGGTGGATCACCTCTCCAACCTCCCTGCTCCAGCAGGGCCATCCCAGAGCACAGGGCACAGCACTGTGCCCACACAGCTCTGCAAGATCTCCAGGGAGGACACTCCACAGCCTCTCTGGTCTCTGCTCAGGGCTGGGTCACTGCCCAGCCAAGAAGTTCTTCCTCCTGTCCAGCTGGAGCTTCCTGGGCATCAGTTGCTGCCCGTTGCTCTGGTGCCATTGCTGGGCCCCCCGAGCAGAGCTGCTCCATCCTCTGCCCCCTCCCTGCAGCCCCTGACACCCCCTGGGCAGGGCCCCTCTCAGGCTCTGCTCTGGAGGCTGCACAGCCCCAGCTCCCTCAGCCTTTGCTGCTCCCAGAGCTGCTCCATCCCTTCGGCATCTCCGCAGCCTGCGCTGGCCCCGCTCCAGGAGCTCCCTGTCCCTGCTGTGCTGAGGAGCCAGAGCTGGGCCCAGCCCTGCAGATGTGGCTGCCCAGGGCTGGGCAGAGGGGCAGGATCCCCTCCCTGCCCTGCTCCAATGCTCTTCCTGATGCCCCCAGGATCCCTTGGGCCTCCTTGGCCCCAGGACATACAGCAGGTCAGGGACAGCTGGTTGTCCCCCAGGACCCCCAGAGCCTTCTCCTCTCCAGCAGGTCTCCCCAAGCCTGTGCTGGTGCCGGGATTGTTCCTCTCCAGATGCAGGACCCTGTGTTTGCCTTTGTGGAATTTAAGACCATTCTTCTCTGCCCATCTCTCCAATTTGTGCAGACCCTCCTGAAGGGGTGCACAGGCAACTCCTCCCAGCTTTGTGTCATCAGCAAACTTGTTGAGGAGGCATCAATCCCCTTATCCAAGTCATTGATGAACAAGTTAAACAACATCCAGAACTGAACCCTGGGGGATACCACCAGTGACAGGCCCCCAGCCAGCCCCTGTGCCACTGATCACAGCCCACTAGGATCTCATACTCAGCCAGTTCTCAATCCAGGCCACTGCCCATCCAGCCCACATGGCCTGAGTTCAGTGTCAAAGGCCCTGCTGAAGTCGAGGTGGGCAATACCCACTGCTCTCCCCTTACCCATCCAGCCAGTCATTCCATCGTGGAAGACAATCAGGTTGAGCAAACATGACTTGCCTTTAGTGAACCCACACTGACTACTCCTGATCACGCTCTGGGCCACCTCAGTTCCCCCAGGCCAACTGTTCTACACCCCACACCACCCCTGTGCCCATTCCCCAGCCCTCCTGTTGCCACCTGGCCACAGCTTGGATCATGTGCCCCCTCCATGTCCCCTGGGCCAGACCCCCCCCAGCAGTGCCTGACGGTTCTGTACCGGGGAGCTGCAGCCTCCCCCTCACGTTCCAGGAGTTCCCTCCCTCTGCTGTGCCCTGTCCCTGCAGCAGCTGCTGTCCCAGGCACAGCCAAAGCCCTCAGCCCTTGTTCTGGAAATGCCTGGTCCCTCCTGGCCTGTGAACATCACCTTCCTGCTGCCCCATCACTGCTGGGGGTGTCTGAGGGCACACATGGCACCCACAGGGCTCTGGGCCAGCCTCCTGTGTGCTCCAGGCGCTGCCTCAGAGGCACCAAAGGAGTGGTGACTGTCCAGAGAAGGGCAGCAAGACCCAGAGGCTCAGAAGAGTCTGGAATAGTGCCCAGGGAGCCCAGGGAGGAGGTGGCAGTGGCTGCCTGGGGGACTGTGCCCCACAGCTCTGCCCTGCATGGGGGACATGAGCACTGGGCTGGCTGGTGAAGGGTGAGGGCCTCCAGCCCCAGGGCATGGCCACAGCCCTGCCCCACAGCCCTGCTCGGCCAGGGCATCCTCCTGAACCCCCTCTGGGCCCAGGAGGGCAGGGGCTCACAGCAACCCCAGGGAGCATCAGGCTGGGGAACAGAGCTCCCCGTGTGCCCCTGCAGTGTCCTGGGCTGGGGCTTCTGTTGCTGGGGGTGACTGGACCTGTCAGTCCCTGGCTATGTCCCCTGCATGGCAGCAATGAGCCACACAGCCCACCCTTGTGGCACTGTGAGGGGCCCCCCCACCTCTCCTGCCTGAGCACAGGTTCAGGACTGCAGCCAAACAGCTCCACAGCCTCAGTGTGCAGCTTTGCAAACCCACAACCTGCCTTTTTTGCCCCAAAGATGCCGGGCAGGGGGTTTGGGAGTGCCAGGGACCAGGGAGCACCTGCCAATTCTGCCTCCAGGACAGTCCCAAATGGGAGCAGCTGGAAACACAGTGATGAAATACACTGAAGTGTACAGTGGAAATACACTGAAGCCATTNCTGGAGGCTGCACAGCCCCAGCTCCCTCAGCCTTTGCTGCTCCCAGAGCTGCTCCATCCCTTCGGCATCTCCGCAGCCTGCGCTGGCCCCGCTCCAGGAGCTCCCTGTCCCTGCTGTGCTGAGGAGCCAGAGCTGGGCCCAGCCCTGCAGATGTGGCTGCCCAGGGCTGGGCAGAGGGGCAGGATCCCCTCCCTGCCCTGCTCCAATGCTCTTCCTGATGCCCCCAGGATCCCTTGGGCCTCCTTGGCCCCAGGACATACAGCAGGTCAGGGACAGCTGGTTGTCCCCCAGGACCCCCAGAGCCTTCTCCTCTCCAGCAGGTCTCCCCAAGCCTGTGCTGGTGCCGGGATTGTTCCTCTCCAGATGCAGGACCCTGTGTTTGCCTTTGTGGAATTTAAGACCATTCTTCTCTGCCCATCTCTCCAGTTTGTGCAGACCCTCCTGAAGGGGTGCACAGGCAACTCCTCCCAGCTTTGTGTCATCAGCAAACTTGCTGAGGAGGCATCAACCCCCTTATCCAAGTCATTGATGAACAAGTTAAACAACATCCAGAACTGAACCCTGGGGGATACCACCAGTGACAGGCCCCCAGCCAGCCCCTGTGCCACTGATCACAACCCACTAGGATCTCATACTCAGCCAGTTCTCAATCCAGGCCACTGCCCATCCAGCCCACATGGCCTGAGTTCAGTGTCAAAGGCCCTGCTGAAGTCGAGGTGGGCAATACCCACTGCTCTCCCCTTACCCATCCAGCCAGTCATTCCATCGTGGAAGACAATCAGGTTGAGCAAACATGACTTGCCTTTAGTGAATCCACACTGACTACTCCTGATCACGCTCTGGGCCACCTCAGTTCCCCCAGGCCAACTGTTCTACACCCCACACCACCCCTGTGCCCATTCCCCAGCCCGTGCCAGCTCACCTGGCCACAGCTTGGATCATGTGCCCCCTCCATGTCCCCTGGGCCAGACCCCCCCCAGCAGTGCCTGACGGTTCTGTACCGGGGAGCTGCAGCCTCCCCCTCACGTTCCAGGAGTTCCCTCCCTCTGCTGTGCCCTGTCCCTGCAGCAGCTGCTGTCCCAGGCACAGCCAAAGCCCTCAGCCCTTGTTCTGGAAATGCCTGGTCCCTCCTGGCCTGTGAACATCACCTTCCTGCTGCCCCATCACTGCTGGGGGTGTCTGAGGGCACACATGGCACCCACAGGGCTCTGGGCCAGCCTCCTGTGTGCTCCAGGCGCTGCCTCAGAGGCACCAAAGGAGTGGTGACTGTCCAGAGAAGGGCAGCAAGACCCAGAGGCTCAGAAGAGTCTGGAATAGTGCCCAGGGAGCCCAGGGAGGAGGTGGCAGTGGCTGCCTGGGGGACTGTGCCCCACAGCTCTGCCCTGCATGGGGGACATGAGCACTGGGCTGGCTGGTGAAGGGTGAGGGCCTCCAGCCCCAGGGCATGGCCACAGCCCTGCCCCACAGCCCTGCTCGGCCAGGGCATCCTCCTGAACCCCCTCTGGGCCCAGGAGGGCAGGGGCTCACAGCAACCCCAGGGAGCATCAGGCTGGGGAACAGAGCTCCCCGTGTGCCCCTGCAGTGTCCTGGGCTGGGGCTTCTGTTGCTGGGGGTGACTGGACCTGTCAGTCCCTGGCTCTCAGGAGCACATGGCAGCAATGAGCCACACAGCCCACCCTTGTGGCACTGTGAGGGGCCCCCCCACCTCTCCTGCCTGAGCACAGGTTCAGGACTGCAGCCAAACAGCTCCACAGCCTCAGTGTGCAGCTTTGCAAACCCACAACCTGCCTTTTTTGCCCCAAAGATGCCGGGCAGGGGGTTTGGGAGTGCCAGGGACCAGGGAGCACCTGCCAATTCTGCCTCCAGGACAGTCCCAAATGGGAGCAGCTGGAAACACAGTGATGAAATACACTGAAGTGTACAGTGGAAATACACTGAAGCCATTTCCTTGTTCCTTTTATTAAGCATGGTGGGGAGGCTGCTTCCCTTCTGCCACCTGCCCCCCCCGGGTGATGCTCTCCTGGGGATGCTGAGCAGGGGGGGCTCATGGCTGTGGTGTCTCCCCAGCCCCAATGTGCCTCCCTGGGACATGCCAGCTCTGCCCTTTGCCATCAGCCAGGTCTGTACCCTGGGCTCTGACCTGTGCTGTGCCATGTCATGGGGCAGTTGTGTTCCCAGGACAGCAAGTGCTGCCACAGCCCGAGCCCACTGCAGCCCCCTCTGTCCTGTGCTGCCTCAGCTCCCCAGGACAGGATGTATCCCAGGAAAGCACCAGTGAAGCCCTGCCAGGAGCTGGGGCCAGCTGGGAGCTTAGCCACCCAAGCAGAGGCTGGGCTGGGACTCAGCCCAAAGCTGGGCTTTTTCCCACCAGGGTTATGCCAGGAGGAACGTTGTGAATTTCTGAATGTGAAATCCTGGTCGGATTTAAAGTCCTGCTTTTCTTCTGGGGCTGAGCAAGTACCAATTCCAACCCTCAGAGGTATTTTTTCCACATGCACCTAGTCCCACACAGCCCTTTCTAATCCTCCTCGGAGCAGGAAGACAGTGGATTAGGTGTGGCTTTAGGAGTTGATCTGCTGAGATGGAAGTTTTGTGTCCACTGTGCCAGGGACAATGTGCACAGAGGGGCAGGAGGTCAACTTACTGTGTGCTTCCCAGGCACTCCTGCCCTTCCAGCTCCATCCAGGGACTCTACTCTCTCTTTCCTCCTGGGCAGTGCTGCAAGTACTTCCCCAAGGAAGCTGAGCACCTGCCTGCACAGGAACACATCCTCATCCCCACCATGCACACTTCCCAAACAGGTGACATGCTCCTGAGCTGGGGGAAGAGGCTCCCCAGAAAGGGAAAGAAGGCACTTGCAGGCACATGGAGATTCCTGTGCCTGGCTGGAAACTCGGCCTTCCCTGCTGTCTTAGTCATGCAGGAACTATGACTGGGACCTGCTCAGTCCTGTTTATGTCACTGCATGATGTCTGAGGCTGACAGAGCCCGAGGGCTGTGCCTGGCCCCGACCAGCTCCCACCACAGGTAGGTGTGAACATCCTCCTGGTCCCTTTTCCCCAAAGGTTTAGTAAATTTTTCTTGATTACTACCACCCACAGAGCAGTAATTTATGCCAGAGCTGCAGCACCGCTGGAGCTTCCTGAAATAAGTATCGGCCTGCATGGAAAACAAACCCCCAACAGCCTGTCCCAGTGCTGCCAGTGCCTTCCCAGTGGTGGGATGGCAGCACTCAATGGCTCAGGAGAGGAGTCACTCCTTCCCCGAGAGGTACAGCCCAGCTGCTGCACCTCCTGCCTCCCTGGCAGGTTTTCCCAGCAAGAAACTGTTCTCAGTATGACACACATCACCCCATTTCACTGCTCCTTCCCCAGTTCAAGAATTTAGCATATAAAGGAGGAGCTAAGAAGAGCACATTAATAAATAAAGAACATCTATGAAAGATGTATTTAAACTGTGACAGGGAAAATAATTCATTGAAGAAGCAAAGGCCAAACCCGATCAATGATTCAGGACCCTGGAGGCAGCAGAGGATCCGTCCACAGCTCCATGAGCCCAGCAGGGAGGAAATGGCGTGTGAGCAGCTCCCAGAGCAGCCCCCTGTCCTGGGCTGCCCCAGCCCTGCTCTGGAACAGCTGGCTGCCCTTTGGGGGAGGCAGCAGGAACAGCTTCCACTGAGGATGGTTTGCAAACTGCTTCACTTAAGGACATTTCCTTTCAGCGCCTGAAACGCCCACCTCGCTCTGCCAGAGAATTCCTTCTCTTTTTCAGACTGTGGCTTTATCCAGGGGATCACTTTTGACAGGAGCAGCAGCAGCAGAAGGGAATTGAGGACACAAGGCTCCTGCAGTCAAGCCTTGTAATGATAATTCTCAGGAGATGCACAGCCACGTGCTCCTGCCAGTGCCAGGCCCAGGCCCAGAGCAGGGTGGTGCTGTGCCAGGACACACAGAGCTGCACATCTGGATGACACACATGGCTCCTGGGAGCAGCAGTTGCTGTGGACATGCACCTCCTCAGCCACTTGTTCCCCAAAACTCCCAGGAAAGCCCCTAACCACATGATCCATGTAAACTGTGACAAATACAGACTTGCCACTTAAAAAACCCAACAGAGCAGGGCCTGCACCCACACCCTTTGTGTCACTTGTACACTTGTGGGAGACCCACATTCACACCCCCAGCCTGGTGAAAGCCCCAGGGCTGGCACCGCACCCCCCATCCATCCTGGAATCAGCCACAGCAGAGCCAGGATCCCCAGGCCCCACCACCTCCCCTGCTGAAAGCAAAGCACTGAAGTTTGGGTTGGAACTCCTCAGTCCACCTGCAGTAAAGCAGCACAGCACAAGTGCTGTGAAGCCCCCCCTGCCCCCCATGCTGGGCACTCCAGGCACTGCCCCTTCCCTCCCCCTCTGGCTGCCCTGGGCCCCTTCCTCACCAGGACAGAGGGCTGCAAGCTCCCCTCACTTCACAGCCTTGCTCCCTTCCAGTCTGTAACTTAACAGAAAGCTCACAGAATCACCATTTGCAGCCTTCCCCCATAGCTTCTCTTATTTAGGAAACTGTCTAGAGCCAGAAAAAAAATCCTTTTCTCCCTCCTAAATACCTGAGACATCAGGAGAAAGCAGCTGTAAACTGTGTGTTTCCTTTCAGCCAATGACACAGAGAGAAACAGATGGGGAGAAAGGAGACACAGATACCTTTACTGTGGCAAGGAGAATGCAGCTCCTTGAATGGAAGAGTGGGCTGTAAAGGCCACAGTGGGCAGCTGCTGCTCTGAGCCCACAGCCTGTTTGCTAAGGCTGAGCCCAAGCACAGAGTGCCTGAGGCTGACACCCAGTTACTGCAGTCACAGGACTTCAGGCATCTTGTGAGTGCAGCAGTGACACTCTCAGCAGGGACCGACCCCAATCTGACACCAGAGACCTTCTTTTTTCCTGTGAATGAAGCCCAAGTTCCAGAAAGGCTGTCTGTTCTCCTGGAGCTCTCACATCGTGTTCTCCATCAAAGGCCAGGATACCACGAACTCCATGTTGGACACTTTTCTGCTTTTATTTTAAAAAAAATCCAGAGTGGATCTAGTAACAGTTTTATTATCAAGGAAATTGTTTTACCATAAGCAGAGAACAGACACAGGATGGAGCAGAAGGCTCAGACAAGCAAAGTATTAACTTCCACATAGCCTCTTTTGTAAGAAATAATGTTACACCTAAGTTTGAAGTACCCCCTTTCCTTGAGAACAAGGGTACCAGCCTAGCTCAGGGCTGAACAGTCTCTACCAACACCACCAGCCTTGCCCTACTGCTCACAGGTCCTGAGATGCACCAGGAAGGTCCATGCAGTTCTTCTCCTCCCTATTCCAGCACAACTTCCATCTCCACCCTCAATTTAGTGACATGGTTTCCAAACTGGGATCTCTGATTTAATACACCATTGTGTCAAGTATTAAATGATCAGCGAGTGCCCAGGTGCCTCAGGTGAATGCCCCAGGGCCCAACGCCTAACTCTGTCTGGCATGAATTAACTTTCATCAAGTGACAATTTACCTAGCAGACACATCACTAAGTTTATACATTAAAGAATTTTATATATAGAATACTGCAAAAACACAGTAAGTCTGAATTCTGCCCCTTGCTGCTCAGGAAGGTCCCTTCTCTCCCAAGCGTCAAGAAAATCGACCTCTTCGTCATACTCCAGTCAAGGCCAGACAGAGACTTATTGCTTCTCTTCCTTCTGATCTCCTGAACTTCCAGAACCCTCTCGTTCAGAGGCCATCTGTGAAAACATTGATTTGTTAGTTGTAGTAACAAGCAAAGTATCCTGGACGTTCTTCCCCAGTTCGCTGCTCCAGCTTGGGGAGCCCCTCCCTCGGTGCAAGGGGCAATTGTCCACTGGAGAACAGAACCAACCTCCCCTCTGCAAGAGCTCGGACAGGGAGGCAATGATCTTCCCATTATTTCTGCCTTCCCAGGGGATGTAACAAGCTTATACTGCAGCTCTGGACGTTTGTAGTTTGACATCAGGAAAGCAGCTTTCCACAGGAAGGACAGCTCAGCACCCCCAAGGTCACCTGTGCAGTGCGAGACCTCCCTGGACAGATAACAACACACTGGCCAGGGTTCAAGTGGGGAGGCCTTTCACTGGGAAGGACATGGAGAAGAAAATCCCAACAGCCTTACTACTGTGGCTCTGGGCAGACTGAACAGGAAGCCTGTTTTACAGTTATCCTTAAAATAAGATCGGGCATTACTTTACTCCTTCAGGCACCCCCTGCACCGAGGGGAGAGCCCTCTCTGAGCTCTTCTTGATGCTCCTTTTGAGGAGCTCCCAGCACTTTTCCATGGAATGCTGTACAGTATCAGAAGCAGGATGCAGGGCACCTATGGCAGCATGGCCATGCCTAGAGGCCTCCAGCTCTCCCTGCCCTTCCACAGCTGCCCCTTCAGTGTCACTCAGAGCGAGCTGCACCAAGGCTCAGCACCACCTCCCAGCCCAGCTCTTCTCTGGAGTTTGGGACCCCAACTCCCTCCCAGCCCAGCTCTTCTCTGGAGTTTGGGACCCCAACTCCCTCCCAGCCCTTACCTGGAATGTTCCAACTCCCTCGCAGCCCAGCTCTTACTTGGAGCTTAGGGTCCCAACCCCCCCTTTCCCCATCCCAGGGCTCTGAGATGGAAGTGCTCCCACACCTACCTTCTTGTATGCCATTTCAAAGAGTTTCAGGGAGGCCTGCTGCAGGCTGGTTGCTGCCTGCCTGATGTTCTCCCCTGTTTCAGAATCTTTGCGAGCCAGAAGTTCCCTCATTTTAGCGATTTCTTCCTTTAATTTGTTGCACTGCAAATAAGACACAAAACCCACAGTGAAATGCTGCACTTAGTTCACTGAGAATCTCCATCCCACCCATTTGCCACAGCAAAAGTACCTTTCCTTGCCAGAAATCGTGAAGTTAAGGCTCAAACGGAGCCTGCAGGGACTCAGGACTGTGCCCAGTTCCCAGTGGGCACCTGTCCACTTCACTAACTGTGTCCCAGTTGGCGTTAATGGGGCCTTGTTTGCTGTCTGGGCAGAGGTGCCAAGGCCAGAGAGCCCTGCAGAGCCTGACAGCTCGCCAGGGCCGTGTCTCTCCCTGGCACACCTCACCCATGAGTCAGCCACCCCGGGAGCAGGGGAAGGGGAGAGAAAGCTGGTTTTCATCGATATTTAAGGCACTGTCAGGGAGCCAACGAATAAGGCTGCTCATCACCCTGGTTAATCCCCTTGCACGTGGGAGGAGGAGCAGAGAGGCAAAGCAAAGCAGTGTGGGCTCATCCCAGCCTTGCAGCCATCTGTCAACCCCCGCACAGGCTGGCATTCCCTGCCAGCCTGGCAGGCTGCTGGAGGGGAGGGGGCTCCTGGGGACAGCTGTGCCAGGAGCAGGCAGAGCTCTGGTCACACCACGGTGAGGGGAGGGAGGACAACGGCTTCTGTTGGCCCCCACTGGCACAGGGCTGCTCCAAGCACTGCTGCCCACCTCCCCTTGGCATTCCCCCCCAAAAACGTTACAGGGAACAGTCCCTGCAGGGAACAGGGATTCAGGCTCTGTGCTGTCTGAGGAAACTCCAGTGATCATAACCCCAAAGAGCCAGCCAGTATCACAGAATGCTTTGGGTTGGAAGGGACCTTAAAGATCATCTCAATTCCACCCCCTGCCATGGGCAGGGACACCTTCCACTAGCCCAGGTTGTTCCAAGCCCCATCCAACCTGGCCTTGGACACTTCCAGGGATGGGGCAGCCACAGCTTCTCTGGGCAACCCATGCCAGGGCCTCCCCACCTTCACAGGGAAGAATTCCTTCCCAATATCCCACCTAAGCCTGCCCTCTGCCCAATGAAAACCACTGCCCCTTGTCCTGTCACTGCCTGCTGGCTGAGAAACAGCCTTTTAACTGACCAGAGGCTACTACCAGTAAACTATAATCATGTCCCCCCTAAACACCTCAGAGTCCCAGAAACCTTTTTATTCTGCTTCCCAGACACTGGGCACTCTGTTCTAAACTTGGCTTTTGAAATCCACAGTGCACCACCTCAGAGTGGTGTGAAAAGTGCTCTTTGATACTAAAATATCCATTCCACTCCCAAGAGAGAAAAACTGGAGCTAAGCTAACACAATAGTTTCTATTGCCCCCAAGCTCCTGGGTGCTGTGCATGCATTGCCAGGACAGCACAGCAGCTCTGCCTTTGTCCCTGTGTTACCACACTGGCAGGCACTGTCCAGGATCTCCAGCTTTGGAGCAAAAAGCTCTCACAGGCCCTGCACAGTTCTTATCAAACCACTGCAAGGCCAAGCCAAGGACAGAGCTCGTGCAGAAACCTTTCCTGAGCAGCCTCTCAGGCTCTGACATCCTCTGTGGCACTGAACTCACACTCTGAAATGGGGTATTTGCCGTTATCCAAACCCTGCTCCTCTAAGTTTGTGGTACAGTGTCTCACCAGCCACACTCATCCCAAGTCCCAAAATCAGAGGTTGAGGACTGTGCCACCTTTACCTGGCATGGAAACAGGCCCAGAGCTGGTGCCACGGGCCAGAGCCAGCAGTTAAGTGAGAATCTGAGCAAAGACTGAATAAGGAACCTTTCCTGCTTTCCATTACAGGGTCAGGAACCACTTACCTCATCTGCTGGCAGCTGATCCTTGAACTCCTCCATCTTGGACTCGGTGTCATGGATGATGCCCTCGGCCATGTTCACAGCTTCCACACGTTCCTGGGGAGACAGCTCGTGAGGGGCTGCTGCACCACCACTGCTGACACAACCCAATGCCATTTCTTTGCCCAAACTACCAAGCTCCATTCTAGTTCCCACACAGGGTCAAGGGGGCAAGAAATGCAAGCAAACAATATCAAAACCACTGCTGGCACCACGAGGCCCAAAGAGGCCAGTCAGCCCTCACACTGCCACACTCAAACTCACTTCCCTGAGGCTGAAGTACTAAAGCAGCATCAGTGTTGGCACACTGGAACTTCAGGGACAGCAGAGCCCACTCTGCTCCTTGGGAAAGCAACAGAGCTTTTGGAAAATATTTTGAAGCTTCTTCAGCAACAAGGACACTAGAGACAACTCAAATGCTTGGTTGTTTTAGCCATGTTCCCTTATAACTAAACCTCCCATTTATGCATTCATGAGATTTCCACAGCAATGAAACCATGATCAGAAAAGTTAACAAGGGAATTTTGACAGTTACAATTACACAAGCCAAGTAAAGAGAAGTGTTAAAGTAACCTAATCACCTTCCTCTAGAGCTCACTGAACAGGGGTGAGTCCCAGTTCAGGACTACAGCAGGGAAGAACTTATCCAGCAATTTAAGATACAAAGTAAGGCAGCAGGAGGTTTGCATTGCAGTGTCTTCAGTGCCTCCCCCTACGCTTCATGGCAATGATGAGGTTATTGAACAGTGGGACTTCCACACCAAGCTCTTTGATGGTTCTCCATCTAACCCACAAATGCTCATCAGCCAGGGCTTTGTGGCTTTACATGTTCTGAGGTGATGCTGCTTCCTGTGAATTTATTCCCTGCCTTCTCCCCTTCAGTGCCCTTCTGATCCCTTCACTACTGGGGGCAAGGTTTACAGCACTGCCTGAACACCTGAGACAGCTTCCTACAGACTGAAGAGCACAAAGTGGATCAATTCCATGTGCCAGTTCCAGCAATCACTAATCATATGCTGGTGCCATATCCAGAGTCAGCCTGTGCTGTGTCTGCTTAAAAATCAATGCTCTATATTTAGTTGCATAATTCATTAGTATTACCCTCATTAAACCAATTAGTTCCAACCATTAATCCTGTGTGTATCACAGGTCCAGTCACTTGACTGTGGCAAGTCTTGACAGTGAGAATTTCCAACACCTCCTGATGGCCTCCCCTGCACTGAGGGCCAACACTGTGCTCCCATGGATGCAGAATTCCAGATGCCACAGTGAGACTTCAACTGGAAGCAACTTCCCACTTTAAGAAGGAAGAGGCTGAGGTGCACTTTTGTTCGGCAGGTTCTATAAATTAAGCTTTAAAATGAACTCAGAGTAGCTGAACTATCCCCACAGTGTCTCCATCCAACCAGAGCACAGCTGTGAGCACCCAGCTGCAGGGGGCTGATCCAAAGGCACAGCCAAGGTAACAGGCAGGTGGGCAGTAAAGAGCAGTGATGGCAAAACCATAACTAGAGCAGCAGGCAGGTGAGTTTGCCCACTGCTGCCTCCATGGCCCAGGAGTTCCTCGGGGAGCAAATAAAATGCCAGTCACACAGGGCAAGGCACCCATCCCAACCCCCAGAGCCAGATGTTTCTGCAAACACCTTCTTGCAACTCAGAGTGAACTGACAGTAAGGAAGGAAGCAGATAGTGGGGTAACAGCTCAAGGGCTCACAGAGCAGAGCCTACAGCCCCTCAGAGGTGAGGGCAGCCACTGGCACACGGGTGACAAGCAGCAGGGACCCCGAGCCCCCCGTTACCTTCCTCCTCCTGTCCTCCTCCGCGTACTTCTCCGCGTTCTTCACCATGTTCTCAATCTCATCTTTGCTGAGGCCGCCCGAGGACTGGATCACAACTGCAGCACAGAGGAACATCAATGAACAACGTGCTCTCACCCTGAGGAGAGGATTAGCTCCCAAATTTAACTGCGGCCTTGCCTGGGGACTCTGCACCTGTGAAGATCTTGTGAACAGCACAAAGACAGCCGGTCTTTGCAGAGGCAGAGATGCTGCTGGCAAGGTAAAAACCTGATCTCTCACATCTACAAACTCCACAGCTCTGCCAGACACTTCCTGCCCACTGCTCTGGTCTGCCAGTCACTTTGGCTGCTCTTCAGTTAGTTCTCCTGGAAAGTGAGGGAGCACCAAAGCCCCCAGAGCAAAGGGGCATCCCAGGTTAAAACACAGGACTTAAAAAAAAAAACCTCCCAGCAAAAACCCAAGTAACAAAAAATACAAAGAGAAGGAATTGTTTTACTAAAGATTCTTCTCCCTTTTTGGAGAGCAGCCCAGGTTGGTGGCAGGATAAGACAAGATTCCCCACCCAGCTCCTTACACTGCCCTTAGTAAGGGAATGTAGCAAGATTCTATGAGCAGGCTCTTAAAGGTTCCTTTTTTTCCCCTTCCATTAGTGCAAAAAAATACAGTCTAGACTTAAACTAATTTCTGTAGTAAAGCCTGATTTCACTGTGAAAGGGAGAACCAACATCCAGGATATCCAGGTATATTAAAATCCTTATATGAAGTAAGTTTTCTATGTAAAATCTGCCAGTGGTGCAAAACCCTGACCAAGGACACACATACACAAGTCCTCTGGATACAGATGTGGGATGAGCAATTCAGCTTTGTAATTAGGAGCACATCTGCACAGAGGCAGGAGCTAAAAAACATTCTGATTGCCTATTATCAGAAGCCTTTTACTTAGCAGCAAAAGGCTGCCACACATCCAGAATCTACAAGGAAATCAAAGTAACAAGCAGTGTGGTTTTGGTAACATACTGCTGCCAAAAAGCCAAGAGTATGATGAAGAGCAGCACCTCTGAGCTGTGCATACAGAGTTAATACTTTCCTTAGCTCAGTGTGCATCCCACTGCTCAAGGGTTGTCTCCAAGAAACAACTGAAGGGCAGTGCAGAGGCTTCCCAGTCAGAGGAAGAAGAGAGATCTATCTTCTATCAGGGGAATCCGTAAATGCTTCAAATTAATTTTCTGAGCCCACAGCAGAGCTTTAAAAAACTGTCAACTGTGGCATTAATTACCCTGGAACACCAGGACTAACATTTCATTGCACCATAGAGCAAAACACGCTGACAGCTTGAAGCCCCTGAGCCTCCTGCCAGTTCAAGACTTCCAGCCTAAGTGGATGAAAATGAACAAGGTGGTTACAGGGAATACCTGCTGCTCAAAAATACTTGAATCTCCCGACCTTTGTAATGGAGTAATTACAAACAAACAGGATCTTGGCAAGAGCTCATTTGTTCAGCTATACATGACACACCTTGGATCTTCCTAATTTGATTTCTCCCTTAAAAGCCAGCACCTTCATGCAGACAGGCTCTGAGACAGCAATTCCTGTCCCAAAAGAACAGTGTGCCCAGCTGCATTGCCAAGCGCCATTTCCTGTCCCTTCAGGGTAACTCTGGGCAGGATGTCACTGCTCTGAGCATCTCAGTGTGATGATCTCATCTTTGGTGACACTGGACAGCCTGTGAAGCAGCAGAAACACAGCCCACAAACACCTGGGAGCCCTCAGTTAACCAAGCTGTGCCCAGCACCTCTGGGCACTGAGGCACTGCTGCCCTGTGCAGCAAACCCAAGAAAGGGCTGCACTCTGCTGAAATGCTGGGGTAGTGATCCCAGGAGATGGCAGGACCAAGCAAGGACTGTCACACAGGGCAAAAGGACTTGTGGGAAAACCCTGCCAGTGAGGACTGCCTCGACCTTGGCACGGTCAGGTGCTTCAAATCCACCTAACATCCAAGGAGAGCAAGCCCTGCCAGGATCTGTCAGCAGGCTGCTGGAGAGGGCAGTGCTGTGTGCACACAGGAGCTTTCCTGCATCTACAGGTCACTTCTCCCCTTCCCCAACTCATTTTGCCCTCCTTTCCAGGGGAGGCACTCAGACTAAGATGACTTTAGCTGCACCTGTGCTGCACTCACAACAGACTGCTTGGGTCATCCTTGCTCTTCATCAAACCAGCGCTGCAGTCCCCACGTGGACTGTGGGATGCCCATCAAGGCAGCGCTCCATAACCTCTGGAGTCACTTGGTGCTCCCCTCAGTACCCAACGTGCCATGGCACCACCATGGTTCCTGCATCCCAGAGCACTCACTCTGCTGTTCACGCCCGGTGCCTTTATCCTTGGCCGACACGTGCACGATCCCGTTGGCGTCGATGTCGAAGGTGACCTCGATCTGGGGCACTCCCCGTGGTGCCGGGGGAATCCCAACCTGGGAAGAGCAAGGGTTGGCCATCAGCTCCCACAGGGACACGAGCTCAGGGCACGGGGCTCCAGGGCTGGGCATGTTACCCTGGTCATCTGACAGTGAATCAGCTATTCACCACCCCTTAGAGCTGAGTCCTCTGAACACCTGTTGGCATCATGTGGGGCATCAGTATCTTGACTGAGTTAACAGGACACAGGTTTCTACCCAGGACAGGTACACAGAAACCATGGAAGAAACCCCCCAAGTTTGGTTTCAAAGTGATACAGGTTCTGCTTTATTGCTGAACAAGCCCCTCTTCCATGGCCATGGCAGGACGCTCTATTTCCTCAGTTCTGGACACACACTTCACTCACCACTTCTGAGGAACCACTTTAAGACAGTGACAGGCAGCACAGCTTCCTTCTAAAGTACAGAAGGCAAAGCCCTTCCTTTCTGCAGGGCTCTTCCAGCACTGAGCAAACCCATTCTGGGCAGGGAGCTTGTCAGGCAGCCACACACTGCACACCAATCCCTGGAGCACATCTGTTCTCCAGTCAGCAGGGCATGGTGCTCCGTTTCACAAGGGCTCCACACATTCTCTCTTCAGAATGATGTTTGACAGTTGACATCATGGCACACACACTACAATCCCAAGCAGGCCACAAACCTCCCAGGGAACCCTGGCTCACAGTAACTCAGGGACTGCAGGTATCCTGTAGTCTGCTCCAAGCCCTGTCTCTGCAACACCAGAGGCAAGGCCAGCCTTCAGCTTATCTGCTGCACAGGCTTGGGATTGCAGAGGTCTTTTGAGCCCAGAGAGCCCTTTTAGGTCACCAGGCCCTAAAGCTGCAGCAGCCCCTGTGCCACATTAGACTGCTCAAGAGACTTTCACCTCCATCTTAAATGCTAGTTGCTCCCCTGCCACAGAAAGGCTGTCCCAGAGCCAGGCTGTGCCTCTGGAAGCTGCTTTTTTACTACAAATGGGGTCAAATGTCTTCTGTGATTCCCCCTAAACACTGCTTTTAAGGGGTCAACTGAAATGGAGAAGGCTCTGAGTGTCTCAAAGAAGGTTGAGTCTAAGGTCATGACTGGAGTAGCCCACGTACCAGTGTGAACTGGCCCAGGAGTTTGTTGTCACTCGCCATCTCTCTCTCTCCTTGGCACACTTTGATCTCCACTTGTGTTTGCCCATCAGCAGCTGTAGAAAACACCTATGGAAAAGGAACAGTGTTACTGTATAGCTAATAAACTGGAACTGATGCAGTTACAAGCTGACTGAAGGAATAAAGGGAAGCTACTTGGAACAGAAAGAATCATTAAATGTTTGTTGTTCTCCTGTTCCTCTGACAAATTTCCAAGCATCAAGATTAGCAACAGCCAATCTCACTGGCATCCTGTCCTATGTGCACTTGGAGATACAAAACCTGGCCATGCCATGTCAGCAGCAGGTTCCATGGCAGCCACCCCCCAGAACATCTCCCCCTGCAGCAGCCAGGCTGTGGCCCAGCCCCACGCCCCAGGCAGCCCTGGTGTTATCAGTGAGCACACAGCAGCAGGCCCAGACAAGGCCAAGGGAAGGAAAGGAGCACACCCAAGTCTGCCAGGGCTTCACAACACAGCAAAAAAGATAACCCCTCCTGAGGCATGCAGCCCAAGGAAGGTGGTGTCCAGAGGGTGTGGTGCTCAGTTGCAGAAGGTCTCCACACAATTCTTCTTCAGAATGATGTGTTGACAGTTGACATCATGGCACACACACTGCAACAACCCTGAGCAGGCTGCAAACATCCTGGGCTATCTTGGCACCCTTTAATTCAACTCCCCTCCACTCCTGGGCACACTAATAATCAACAGAGATACTCACTGACTGACATTAAACCTCATTTCTACAACTGCTTTTCCTTGCCAGATGAGGAGGAGACAAGACCATCTACTGGGATGCTTTGGAAGCCTTCCCTGGGTGTCCAAGAGCACCACGAAAGTCCCCCACCCAGAGTCAATTCATACCTGGCTCTTCTTGGTTGGGATGGTGGTGTTCCTGTTGATGAGCTTTGTGAAGACACCTCCCAGTGTCTCAATGCCCAAGGAGAGGGGGGTTACATCCAGCAGCAGCACATCAGTGACGTCCCCAGCCAACACCCCACCCTGGATGGCTGCACCGATGGCCACGGCCTCGTCAGGATTCACGGCTTTGCTGGGAGCACGGCCAAACAAATCCTGCACAGTCTGCTGCACCTGCATGGAGACACAGCTCAGCTGTACTGGGGGAACCACCAGTGCCACAGAACGTGCCAGCCTGGCCTCAGCTTGGCATCCCTGTGCTCCTGCTGCCACACGAGCCCGTGGCACGACAGCCACACTGAGCTCCAGGTCTGTGCCCCATCTTCCAGGCACCCTATTAAAGGCACTCCTTTCAGTCTAAACAACCCCTTCTCTGGAGGCTTCTGAGCCATCAAGTTTGCAGCTGCAAGTCACCTCACAGCAGTGCTTTCACATAGCCCAGCCATATTCAGAAGCGATCACTCCATGCTTATCTAGGAGTCAAGGATGCTCCCTGGGAACTCGCACAAGCCAGTGCTGAGCAGAACACAGCTGTCACAGACAGCACAGCTGTGGAGGCACAGCCAGGGAGGGTAACAAAAAACCCAGAAGCACAGATCCTGTTGTTTGTGTGCAATAAAGGGAAAAATAAGGGAATTGTGTAAAGAAGAGAATTTTCCAACTCTTCATTGAACAGGCTGGTTCAGCAGAGCAGATGTGCCGTGCCAGCAGCCTGAGAGGCATTGTTAGCACTGCACTGCTCGGCCCCTTCGGAAGGACTGGGCTCCTGATTCCAACAGATCTACTGCTGAGGCATCCACATGGGAATGCAGCAAGGGCCTGCACCAGAGCACAGCCCAAACTCCTCTGCTCTGCCCTGCAGGGGAAGGGTGTGGGACTTGTGCTCCTCTGTGAGTACAGCTGTTGGGCACACACCAGCACAGGGGAGCACAACGTGCCTGGAAAACTGCTGGCAGCAAACACCCAGCTCTGCACTGCAGCCAGGAGACACCTGCCCAGAGTGTTCATTACAGAGGAACACTCTTTATGTGTGAGCATATAATTAAGTGCAAGTCTTTCCCTCTGGAGGCATATTTTACAGAAACATTACTTCTAACCACCCACGGTACTTCTGCTGGAGTACTGGCCACGGGAGCACTCCAAAGAAGCCACATTCCCTCCCAGCAGGGTGAAGAGAAAAACATACAGAAGAGAAGGTTCTGGGCTGTGTACAACACACCAGCACGGATTTCAGAACCAGAGCTGTAACTGCAGGCACTCAGGAGAGCATTCTGTAAGCATAAGGCCACAGATCCTGGGGGTTATAAATGAGGGGGGAAGGAAAAATAAATACTGAAAAATAAAAATCAGTATTTAAGTCCTGTCTTCCACCACTGAAGGATACATAATGTTTCAGGAGAGGCTTCCCCACTGAGGGTTTGTCATCACTTTATATGTAAGTAATCACACCATTTTCCCTTTATCCAGCTGGAACAAGGATTTTGGGAACATACAGCAGAGTTACTCCACTTGAGCTTTGGCCAGATCAGGAGCTTCTGTTTATCTTGTTGCTCTGGGTAACCTTCTGCTCACACCAATATCACCTCCAGCCATCAGGGTCATTTAATAGAGGGAGGAAAAGCCCTCCCACCAAACTCCAAAGGAACCCCAGGCAGGACCATGTACACACATACTGTCCTAGAGAGGACCTGCAAATCACAAATCTTAACAGCAAACAGTCCAAGCCTGACTGATCCCTCTGCAATGAGATTTTGATGCTCTGTAGGAAAGGACACGCTGACCCTTGGAGAGAGCAGTGCACATCCCTGTTGAGCTCTGGCTTGGGGGAGCAGCAGCTTGACTGGCTGGAGCAGGAGCAGTAAATCACCTGCAGACAGCACCTTATCTACAAGACTGTGCATGTCAGCACAGCAGCCTTTCAAGTAACCTGTTGGTGCTTATCTCCACAGAAGAGCAGGGCCAGGCATTAGATAAGGAGTGTCTGGAACAGCCAGTGAAATGGGCTTGCCAACACCCAGCCTCCACCAGGCATCTGATCACACACAACCAGCAGGTATCAGAGCAGTTCTGCTCCTGTAGCTTCTTCCCAGCTGCTGTAAGTGCTCTATACAGGCAAAGCCCCTGGGGGGCAAAGGTTAGTGACAGGTGACTGTCACTGCAGTGTACCTTTATCACACACTGAGGCCACAGCAACACATCTCCACAGTGCTGCTTCTGTCCAGTCCACACCAGAACATCAGGCTGCAGCTGAACATGCAACTCCAGACACTTCCCACTTCACTTTGTGAAGTTCAACTCAGCTACAGCCCCCAGAGCAAGCTGAACTAATGAACAGGATGAGTCCCTCAGCACTGCTTCCAGGGGACTCCTCAGGACACCTGCTCTGCTCTGGGGGCCCTCAGCTGCTGGGGTTCTGAAGCCAGCAGACCCTCAGCTTTTCTGCTGCAGATTCCCTGTAACAGCAAGCCCAGGGCAGCTGTGCCAGCTCTGCCGGGAGCAGGCACTGAGCTCATACCTTTGGCATTCTGGTCATGCCACCGACCAGGATGACTTCCCCAATGTCACTCTTGCTGACTTCAGCATCCTGCATGGCCTTCTGGCAGGGTGCCACTGTCCTCTTGATGAGATCAGCCACGATGCCCTCGAACTGTGCCCGAGTCAGCTTCATGTTCAAGTGCTTTGGTCCGGAGGCGTCCATGGTCAGGTAGGGCAGGTTGATGTCAGTCTGCAGCACAGAAACAGGCTTGGAGTGAACACAGCAGTGGAAAATAGGGCTGCTCCACAGTCACATCAGGTTACAGCTCCTGTTGGCCTGTACTGAAGCACCTACATGGCTGCTCACCCTACAGCCCAGGCCTTAGGTGGCAGCAGGAACACTTTTATGTTTGACACTTCAGAGAAGAGACAATTATTTTGTTCCACATCTCATGGTTACAACTGTTAAGCTCCCACTTTAATCCCGTGCTATTGCAAGGTTTTGCATTGTTAAGAAAAACAAATTTAATTAGTCATAGCCAAGAGGTAAGAGCTAATGTTGTCACTGGAAGTGACAACATTAATCCTGTTCCTTTAGCACAACTCAGGAAAAAGCCCATCCTCAGAGTTCCCAAAGATTTTGCCAACTAACATTCCATACCAGGTAAGCTCCTTGAAGAAAAGAACTCATGGCTGTTTTCTAAATGCCAACAACTCATGTTCAACAGCCAAAGTCAATTAGTGCAAGAGACCATAATCCCCATTTCCTATGGCTATTTCTGAATCTCTTACAAATTCACATGCTGGATTTTTAAAGCAAATCTCATACTGACATCATTCAAGTGCTGAGTCATGCTGACATCAAAAGACCCTACAAATCAGAGCAATTAAAACATTAGTGCTTTAAGCTCTAGAGATTAAGTTTACACAACAACTAAAGCCATGTTACTGACTAGTGGCTGCAGTCACTTTACAAACAGCATGGTCAAAAGTATCAGGGGAAAACAGGGCCAAAAGCAAGTTGTTTTCCCTTCACTGTTAAAGAGTTAAGGAATTCAGTTTTTCCTGGTATGAACAAACTGGATTTGCCAGCTCTTGAGCTCATAAAACAGAGCCTGCTATGTCTCTGGCAGAACTAAGCATCCATTGTGACTGGCCTAAACTCCTTGCTATGAGCTCCCAACTGGCCAACAAAAAGACCACCATCAAGTAAAATTAAAAATGTTTATTCAGAACCTAGAAATTGGCAGAGTTCCCATTTCAATTACTATATAATTGACCTTAATTTCACTTAGCCAGGACTATTACACTCCCAACTTGCTCCTTCTCCAGCTCCTCATTCAGTAGCGAATAAAGGACATGCTTGAATGCATTAATACACAAAGTGGATGGAAAAAGGAAAGAGGGTGTATGTTGCCCAATGTCTGGACAACTCTTCTATAGGCAAGTAAGTTGAGATTCTTTACAGAAATCACTACACAAATTAGCTGTTTCAGTGGAATGAGTAGCACCAAGGTTTTCCAAGGCTTTGGAACAGCTTGCACAAAGAAGTGGTTCCAGTAACCCAGCAGCATTGGCTGCAGCTGAATTCCCTGATACCCATACTTCTGAAACACAGAGTAAGCTGGGAACAAAGTCACAAGGTTGCATTTCCCTGCAAGACCAGAAAACACGCTGCCAGAAAAAAGCCAAAATTCAGCACCATTCTCAGCTCCCAGCAAGCAACTGTGCTCCAGAACAGCTCATCCTGGTATAGGACTTGCTGTGACAGTGACACAGTTTGGTTACACAGAAGATTGTTCTGCCACAAGAAAAATCAGCAATGTCAGAACTTTGCACACAAAGCCAGTGCAAAACTCACAGCACCTCACAACGTTGTACCAGACTGCTTTGGACCTGGGCACGTACCTGCACAGATGATGAGAGCTCACACTTGGCTTTCTCTGATGCTTCTCTCACTCTCTGAAGGGCCATGTTGTCTTTAGTGAGGTCAACACCCGTCTGAGTGACAAACAACAGGTTAACAGACTCTCAGCTTCTGCTCAGGAGTCACCTCACTGCAGTTCACCTTCTCACCACTCTTGACTCTAAAGATAATATTCTAGAACACAGCCTGCTATGTGCACTTCTGCTGCTCTCTCACTTCTGGCAGAGGTATTTAGCATTTCAAAAGTGCCAGCCCTCTCTGCTCTGCAAGTGATTATACAGTAAGGTACAGATTAGAGCTTGGAAAAGCTGCTGCATCACAGAATATAAAGACAAGACTGAATTAGCAAAGGAGTTTCCTCCAGCAAACCCTGTCTTGCATCTGTGCTGTCACGTTCAACTGCACCACAGATACTTATTTCTAAAAGCAAGAAGAGTGTGTATAGGAGAGTCCTGCTACATAAGAGAGAAAAAAAGGCAGAGATCCTGCTATTCTAGGTCTTCCAGAGGATGAATAATCTACCTCAAGAAGACAAATGTAAGAATTGGAAGCCAGGCCAACAGGTGTCTAATACTCTTAAATTTTAAGAGTATGTGCCTAACTGACAAAACAAGTCCTAATAATTTAAGATTCCCACTCTTCTACAGAAGTGAGTTTGAAAAGCAGTGTAACACTCTGCTCTGAAGAGACACCTTACCTCTCTCTTGAACTCTTTCACAATATGCTGTAGTAAAGCCTGGTCAAAATCTTCTCCACCTAAGAAAGTGTCACCATTGGTGGACTTCACCTCAAAGACCCCCTTCTGGATTTCCAGCACAGAAATATCGAAAGTGCCACCACCCAGATCGTAGACTGCAATGCTGCAAGGAGAGAGGCAGGAAAACATCACTTTCTAGACAAAGTCTTGTGGCTCAAAACTCACTCTCCCCTGGAGACGAAGTGTGCAGAACTCACAGAAGTTAGTAGCTGCCCACAGAAGTTATAACCTCTCTAAAGACAGCAGTGAACAAATCTCACAGTGCACATATCCTTTGAGCACTGTGAGTCCATGAGGGAGTTCCTCAGGCTGTGCTGCACAATGCCCAACCTTGCCCATTATTTCAGAGAGGGCAGTTCCTCCCTCTTCAAAACCACACACACATCCAAGGGCAAGGGCAGGGACACCACAACTATTATGAAACATGCTTTTCAAAATGTGAGGCTTTCACAGCCCTGTCATCTACACCAGAAATACAGACTCTCTAACAAAAGCCCTGCATTCACATAACCAGCCCTGACAGCAGCAGAAGGTTGAATGCAGTCAGGGGAGCTGCAGGCCATGGGTACCTGGCACAGCTCAGGGTACTGCAGCACCACTGGTGACAGGCTGTCACCCAGCTGTCCTGCCACGCCCGTCACTGCCACCAGTGGGTAAGATCATTAAACTGACATCAGGTTTGATAATTAAGTTGTAGCTGCAAGTTATGAACTCTCCTTGTGTACCAAGGTTGGCTGGCACAGAGCAGAGGTGACATTACAGCGCTCTGACTCATGGCTGTGAGGCCACCGCGGCAGAACTCCAACCAACGCTCTAAAAACCAGAAAGAACAAGAGGCATTCCCAAAGCAAATCCCAGCATGTTATTTGAGAGAGGGGAGGTGCAATGCACAGGCACTCACACTTTGTCTTCTGACTTGTCCAGACCATAGGCAAGTGCAGCTGCTGTTGGTTCATTAATCACCCTCAAAACATTCAAGCCAGCAATCTGCCCAGCATCTTTGGTAGCCTGAGGGATAAAGAGGAACAGTGCTAACTACTGAAAATAAATCCAATTTATAAGCCCCAAAACCTTACAGCTTGATGAGTACCTGTCTCTGAGAATCATTGAAGTAAGCAGGGACTGTGATCACAGCATTCTTTGCTGTGTGCCCCAGGTAGTTTTCTGGAAAAAGGAGACAAAACAACAGGTTATCCTTGTAAGAACACTAAGTCATTATTCAGAGAATCACAAGAGCACAGAATGGTTTGGGCTGGGTTGGAAGGGACCTTAAAGCCCATCCAGTCCCAGTGCCTGCCATGGGCAGGGACACCTTCCACCAGCCCAGGTTGCTCCAAGCCCCATCCAACCTGGCCTTGGACACTTCCAGGGATCCAGGGCCAGCCACAGCTTCTCTGGGCAACCTGTGCCAGGGCCTCCCCACCCTCCCAGGGAACAACTTCCTCCTAATGTGTAATATGAACTCACTCTCTTAGTTTGAATTCATTCTCCCTTGTCCTGTCACTACATGCACTTGTAAATAGTCTCTCTCCATTATTACTGAGCTTGAAATCATTTTTCTGAACTAACACCACAAGACAGACTTGGTGTTTTCTGGGAAGATGCAGAGGGAGCTGTGTAGAAATTCAGTCCTTTCACATAACATGGAACAGTTTGTAGACTTTTGACAGCATAGCCCTATTTTGGCACCACCTCCACAACTGCACCAGTGACTGGATGGCACTGGTGTGAATTCATCTGAGACCTTAACCTGTCTATTTAGTGTGCAAGGCTGAAGCTGTTCTCCATTTTTTTAGGGTTCAACATGTGATGCATTTAAAATTCCTCTTTTTCATCTGATTACCAAATGTGCTGTTGGTAACTTACACAGTACAAATAATGTACATATACTTAACTTTATAAGCATTTAATTAGTTCAATAAAAATAATTTTTAATAAGTGTTCTAAAATAATTTAAGTGTTTAATTTTTGAGATGGCAACTCAGAAAAACATGTTTTACACCTCAATTTAAGGACATGAACTGCTCTCAATAAAAAGAGGAGGATGTCAGCAAATGCAGATTCAGACCTGCTAAAAAGAAAGAATTTGCAGGGTGCTCTGACAGGACTCATGGCTGTGCACTAGCCCAGCACAGAGCTCACCCACTGCACTGTTCTCTGCTGCTTGCAGAGCCACATCCTTCCATAGCTGCAGTCATGGAGCACCCAGGCCAAACCCCAACACCTTTATGTCTAAGGCAGAGGCACACCATCCTCCAAATAAGTCAGATTTATCATCTCTAGATGCTCACATATCACATACTCTTGGGTGGAGCTTTAGCAAATGTCCAGGACCTAACACTGGAAAAGCAATAATCTCTGGATGAAGCTTCAGTCCTGCCCTCCTCACACCTATCACTGGACACAACATTTACCAATGAGGGTGCAGACAGCAGCCACTGGCTGTTCTCTCTCTGTATCACTCAGTGCCCCCAGAAACCATTTTAGGAATTGAAACAGGAAAAAAAACCCCTCCAGGCCAATGGCTCATTTCCCCCAGTGACCATTTAAAGTCACCACTGGCTAATTAGCTATTCACTGAGCCCAACAATGGGGTGCCTTGAACACTCCCTCTCTCCCTACATGCTCTCCATCCAGCAGCTGAGGAAGAACAAAGCCACTCCAAGGCCTGGCTGCCCCAGCCCGGGCTCAGCTGCAGCCAGGGAGGCACAAGGACTGGGCTTCCAAGGAAACAGAGCTCCCCCTTCTGAGTGAGCGTGAATTCAGTCACAAGAAGGATTAGCTCGGGCAGTATGTAATTCTGGTAAGAGCATCCTTTAAGAAAAGCACTAATATCTTGCCAAAGGTCTGGGATTGACTAGGGAATGATCCTCCTTGAGGCTTCTTAAGAGCCCACTCTGTACCCTCCCCCCACCTGCCCTGTTCTATGAGGCTTTGGTACCAAAAAAGCACCTTTTTGGCTGCAGCACCTCCATTTACAAAGCACACAGACAGTGGAGCCCAAACTGTACCAACCTGCAGTTTCCTTCATCTTCATGAGGACAAAGGCACCGATCTGGCTGGGAGAGTAGAGCTTCCCATGGGCCTCCACCCAGGCATCCCCGTTGGAGGCACGGACAATCTTAAATGGAACGTTCTTACTGCAAAACACGAGGATTTCAGTTTCTCTATCCACAGGTAACATGGACAAGCCCTAGATAACGAACACTGAACTTGTCAGCAGCAGCCTCAGATCCAGAGGCGCAGGAATACCAATAAAATATCATTTAATCATAAGCCTGAGATATGATCTTACAGCTTTGATTGTAAATACCCTCAAAAATGAGAAAAGTCTTCACTTTTTCTTTTCACATCAGCAAGACTTTTTTACTTCTTCTCTGAAAGCCTTAAGGTGATCAGCAACTAAGAAATCCTGAGATGAGCTCAGCTGGTCAGAGCATGGTGCTACCAACACCAGTGTTGAGAGTTCAATCCCTGGATAAGCCACTGCTTTAAGAGTGGGACTCAGTGACCCTTGTGGGTCCAACTCGGGCCGTTCCGTGAAGCTCTGACACCCTGGAAAGCTCAGCCCTCGGACAGAAGCCATGGGACCCAAGGGCAGAACCACCTCACCCACACCAGGGCTGCATTTTACAGCGCAGCAGGCTGGTGTTTTGCACCCTCCTGCTGGCAGCGGGGTCGCTCCCCTCACTCACATGTCCTTCTTCACCTCCGAGTCGTCGAAGCGGCGCCCGATGAGGCGCTTGGTGGCGTAGAAGGTGTTGTGCGGGTTGGTGACCGCCTGGCGCTTCGCCGGCATCCCCACCAGGCGCTCGCCGTCCGCCGAGAACGCCACCACCGACGGCGTGGTGCGGGCCCCCTCCGAGTTCTCCAGCACCTGGGGACACGTGGGGCAGCGTGCCAGAGGGAACTCACCCCAGGGGCACCGGGGTGGACGCTCCTAACAACGCTCCCTTCGGACTCACCTTCGCTTGCTTCCCCTCCATGACGGCCACGCAGGAGTTGGTGGTGCCCAAATCAATCCCAATGACGGCCCCTTTAATGGCTTCTGAGCTGCAAAGCACATTGGGGGAAAAATGAAATTACTGCTAAAGGCAAGAACTAGATAGCAAAAAACCTGACAGCCCTGAAGACAGGACAAAAGCAATTTTTCAGCAGATGTTGAAGCAAATCCATGCTGCATCCTGACCTGAGGCATTGTCCAACTCCTGCACTGGAATTTAACCTTGTGCCTCTGTTCTCAATCAGATCATTTATAGGTAAATCCTTGTTTGTTAGAATAAACACATAAAATACTATTCCTCACCAAAATATCTTTACTACATACACATAAATTTATCTTCTCAATATCTCTTATGATTTTGATATAAAACAAAATCATAACTAATTTTGTCCCTACACAGACAGGACTTGTTTTGTGTTACTTTTGATCATAGTCACAGAATGGTTTGGGTTGGAAGGGACCTTAAAGCTCATCCCATTCCACCCCCTGCCATGGGCAGGGACACCTTCCACCAGCCCAGGTTGCTCCAAGCCCTGTCCAACCTGGCCTTGGACACTTGCAGGGATCCAGGGGCAGCCACAGCTTCTCTGGGCAACTCTGACGTTTCAACTTGTGAGTTCAATTGATTTGGGAACATCCACCTGGAGTCTAAATACTACTAAATAGATGGTATTTATTTATTTATCATTGCTTAGCATGGGGAGAAGAATCCACAATGATAAATTGCTCAGCTCAGTGGGGTTCTCTGAGCCAGAATCAAAACAAACCACCTTTTTGATCCTGAGGAGCAACGAGTTAATTTAACTCTGAAAAATGGGATCAAAAAAAATTGGAATCTCCTCCTCCTTTCTAGGAAGAGTATATTAGCCCTTTTGAGGCTCAGAGAACCCTGAATCACAGCTTTGCCTTCCAGAGCCATGCTATGGGATGGGGAAGGCATTCTGCAGGCAGAGCAGGACCGTGTTTATCACCAGGACATCATCTTCTCCCTCCCCAAGCTGCCAGTGGCTCTAACTCCACTTCCAGGAACAAAGCAGTGATCCTGGAATGTCCAACTGCTGGAGCTGTCTGCACCAAACAGAACCAGTTTTCCTAACACAGATTTCCCAGCCCATGTCCTGAATCAGCATCAGCCACAAATGTCTGACTAAGTCAAAACCAACTGCTACTCATTTCCCATTATCCTGCAACAAGAAAAATAAGTGATTCAAATGCATGAGTTGTTTGAAAGGAACTTTATCCCCAGAGCAATGTAGCCAGGCATCACTCATTCCACAGCAGTGTAAAACAACTTCTTCCATCAACGTTTGGGGTACTTTTTAGTTTGTTTGCTTTTAATCAAACAAATCTCAACAATCCACATTTTGTGGGAGAAGGGGGAAAAGAGTAGTTCTCAAAGCTCCCATGGAGAAACACAAGAGACAAAGAAACAGGTTCAGGAAAGTTCCACGCAGAGGTTCTAGTTTTATTTTGCTGGGTTTGGTCTGTTACTCCATCTCTGGCTACAATAATCAGTTCTGCTATCAAGGACAGTAAATATCAACCTGAAGCAGCCAAACCCCAAACCCCAAGGAAATACTCACGCATATCTCCTGATGGAGGCTGCTCTGAGGACATTCTGGCTGAGGCCATTCCAGAAGGTCTGCAAACAGACACATTGTGATGAAAACTTAGTTTAAAACATCAAGTGCTCTTCAAACCAAGGCTTTCAGAGGCAAGCAATGTCTGAAGCTACACTGTCCCACTACAGTGTTTATCTTTAAAAACTTGGGTGCAAACCAAGGAGGGATTTGGGAAAGAGTAAAATTGACTTCAAAAACCCCAATTACTGCACTAATTCATCTGCCATACCCCTGATTTCTCCAACAGAACATTTCCCTCATACAGGACAGCCTATGTACACGTTACCAGCCAAGAGACACTTCAGCAAGCCAACTCTGAACCTTCAGCTTCCAGTGAGCAGCAGCACCAGATAAACATTAACCCCATTTCTCAAGGCTTTGTGCCTGGTCAGCTACAAATGACCCTTGAGGGATCTGTGCTCCAGATTCTGCTGCACAGCTCCAGCAGCTTGGCCACTCTGAGCCCTTCTGCAGTGGCCACCTCTCTGCATGTGCAAACCAGCACCCTGGAGGGCTCTGGGAGCTTTAGCCCTTTTTCTGTTTGAGAATGAGCTTTTAACAAGACATCTCAATGCAAACAGGGACACAAGAGGAATATTTTGCTCATTTTTCAGAACCTGTGACACAGGCACAGCCCGTGGGTGGGTGAGGCTGCTCTGGCCGATGCTGTGGGATGTGCTGTCCCTGACTGTTCTAAATCCTGCCCTTCCCAGCGCGGTCCCCGCTCTCACCGTCACTCGGAGGGTGAGGGACCCACAATCCCACCACAAATTCACTTTATATAAAACAGATCCGCGCACCCCAACAGGTTCCCCTGCACCCCCGGGGGCTTCTCCACCCCACGCCCACAGTGATATTTTCTGAATAAACCTTGAGCACTTAAGGGGCCGCGGCCCAGGCCTGTCCTGGGGGCGCTGGGGACTCGCCCCCGCCCCGCCCCGTCCCCCGGTCCCTCTCCGAAGGCCCCCTCTGTCTGTGCCCCAGTCCCTGCCGGCCTCACAGCTCCGTACCGCTCCCGCAGCAC